>JAUUTY010000552.1:125000-241881 GCA_030979885.1 Lolium multiflorum | reverse complement strand
TATGATGCAAAAACTTAAACATGAGCACAACAATTGCCAAGTATCACATTATCCAAGACATTTAGAATTACTACATGTAGCATTTTCCAATTCCTTCCATATAACAATTTAACGAAACTTCGCCATGAATATATGAGTAAAGCCTAAGGACATATTTGTCCATATGCAACAGCCGAGCTGTGTCTCTCTCCACAAAGTGAATGCTAGGATCCATCTTATTCAAGCAAAAGCAAAAACAAAAACAAACCGAAGCGCCAAGTAAAAGAACAACAGATGTGATTGAATAAAAATATAGTTTCAGAGAGGAACACGATGATGTTGTCGATGAAGAAGGGGATGCCTTGGGCATCCCCAAGCATAGACCTCGAGTCTTCTTAGAATATGCAGGGTGAACCACGGGGCATCCCCAAGCTTAGAAGAAGGCTTTCACTCCTCTTGATCTAAGTATATCATTCTCCTGACCCTTGAAAACTTCTGTCACACCAAACTTCAAGCAAACTCATTAGAGGTTGAGTGCACAATTAATGATTCACTCATTAGGAGGTGACACAATCATTATTTTTGCTTCTGGACATTGCATAATGCTCACTGGACATTAATGGATCAAAAATAAATCCAACATAGCAAAAGAGGCAATACGAAATAAAGCGAATCTGTCAAAAACAGAACGGTTCGTAAAGACAATTTAAAGCTGGCACCGGACTTGCTCAAATGGAAAAACTCAAAACTAATGAAAGTTCTTAGTACATATATAAGGGATCACGCTAAGTAAATTGGCAGATTTTCAATTTTCTACAGAGAACTGTGCCCAGATTCTTGACAGACTGCAATGCTATTCTGCATGACGTCCCAAATATAACATCAACTTTGACATAGAAACTTTACTTGGCACAAAAACACTTGATAGAGGTTGCTACAGTAGTAAACGCTTCCAAGACTCAATAAAATAAAAAATTGCTGTAGGTAAAAACATGGGTTGTCTCCCATAACGCTTTTCTTTAAGCCTTTCAGCTAGCGCAGAAAGTGCAAATCAAGTATTTTCAAACGAAGAAGCATCCCATATCATAACCGGGGGTGTTGGGAGTTTTTCTCAACCAAGCATAGTATATTGGATACATAAGTTTAAGCGTTCCCCTTTTCATTAGTCTTGGGCTTGCTATAAATTGAACAAATTTTAGAAGATTGAAAAGTGTAGTTATTTTCTATTGCATCATTCATAGCTAGGAGTTTACATGGTATTGGTGCTTTGATTTCCCCACCATCATTAATGTTATTAATGTACCTTATTCTATCCATGTCCATTTTTTCAAGGAGACCAATAAAATTGGTATGAGAACCTAGCATATAAAAAATTTAGCAAAAACCTTTCTAGCCTCTCTTGCTAGACCACCAAATTCTCTAAGAAGGGTTTCTAGAACAAAATCTTTCTTTCCCCTTCTTCCATATCACCAAGTGTAAGAAACATGTGTTGGATTATAGGATTGAGATTAACAAATTTAGTTTCCAACATGCGAACTAAAGCGGCAGCGACAATTTCATAGGTAGGTGCAAGTTCTACAAAAAGTGTCTATCTTCAAAATCTTGAGTATACTAACATGATTGAAAAAAATTCTTCTGTTATTTACTCCCAACTGTGGACCCACGTCCTACGGTATGTCTTTTGTGGTAAAATTAAAAGGAAACATAGTGAAATAAAGCAACAAGTAAACTAGGCAAACAAAGTAAAAACAAGTAACTAATTTTTTTTGTGTTTTTGATATAGAGAGCAGGACAATAAATAAAGTAAAACTAGCAACTAATTTTTTGTATTTTGATTTAGTGCAGCAAACAAAGTGGCTAAATAAAATAAAGCAAGACAAAACAAAGTAAAGAGATTGAGAAGTGGGGCACACACACGACGTGTCTTGATCTACGACAACGAGCGCCGAGAAAAGAGCTTGATGGGCGTGTAACTCCACCACGTTCGTTGGGAACCCCAAAGAGGAAGGTATGATGCGCACGGTAGCAAGTTTTCCCTCGAGAAAGAAACCAAGGTTTAATCGAACGGTAAGGCAAGCGATTGAAGGTTGATGGTGGTGAAATATGATGCGGCGCAACACCGGGGATTCTGGGTTGAATCTTCACAACAAAACCAAAGTACTTTGCCCCAGCAAAACAGTGAGGTTCACCGGCTTGCTTGTAACAAAGGATTAAACGCATTATGTGGGAGGATTGTTTGCAAGAAAACGGTAAAACACAATTGCAGTAGATTGCAAGATCTAAAGAATAGGACCAGGGTCAACAGTTCACTAGAATTGTCTCTCCCATAAGATAAAAGCATGTTGGGTGAACAAATTACAGTCGGGCAATTGACAAATAAAGAAAGGCATAACAATGCATATACATGATATGATAAATATAGTGAGATTTAATTGGGCATTACGACAAAGTACATGAACCCAGTCAACTGCATCTATGCCTAAAGAAGTCCACCTTCGAGTTATCATCCGAACCCCATTCGGTATTAAGTTGCTAAGCAACGAAAATTACATTAAGTATGGTAACGTAATGTAATCGACAACTACATCCTTAGACATAGAATCAATGTTTTATCTCCTAGTGGCAACAACACATCCACAACCTTGGGAACTTTTACATCAGCATGCAGATTCAATGGGCACCAAGCCCACTACTCCAGGCATAAATACTCCCTCTTGGAGTTAAGAGTACAAACTTGGCAGAGCCTCTACTAATAACGGAGAGCATGCAAGATCATAAACAACACATAAACAATAGATTGATAATCACTATAACATAGTATTCTCTATCATGGATCGACAAACACAACATATGGGATTACAGATAGATGATCTTGATCATGTTGGGCAGCTCACAGATCCAACAATGAAGCACAACAAGGAGAAAACGACCATCTAGCCCCTACGCTATGGACCCATGGTCCAGGGTGAACTTCTCACTCATCACTCGGAGGCAACCATGGCGGTGTAGAGAGTCCTCGGGAGATGAATCCCCTCTCGACGAGGGTGCGAGGGCGATCTCCTGAATCCCAAGAGATGGGATTCGCGGCGCGCGTCTCCCGGAAGGTTTTAAAGTATCGTGGCTCTCGATCTTTGAGGGTTTCGCAGCGGAGACTTTAAGTATGCGGAGAGGAGCAGCGGGGGCCACACGGGGTGCCCCGGAGGTAGGGCCGCGCGGCCGGGGCTTTGGCGCGCATGCTGTCCTGTGGCGGCGCCCCGTCGCCCGTTATCTCTTCGGTCTTCTGGAAGCTTCGTGCAAAAATAGGACCCTGGGCGAAAGTTTCATCCAATTTCGAGAATATTTCCTTACTAGGATTTAGGAAACCAAAAACAGCCAATGGCTCTTCGGCATCTTGTTAATAGGTTAGTTCAGAAAATGCATAAATATGACTATAATGTGCATAAAACATGTAGGTATCATCAATAAGAAGTGGCATGGAACGCAAGAAATTATCGATACGTTGGAGACGTGTATCAGCATCCAACCAACTTCTCTGCTCATCCTTGCATGTAATTAACGATATAGGAATTTGATTCACGGGCACCCATTACATAAGTCTCCTCCTTAACTACTCTAGTCTCTACCAAGCCGGCCGCCTCGCTACTTTCTTCTCCCTCGGCACACCTGCGCCCCCGGACCCCGAGCCAGGTCCCGACCCGGAGATGGGGCCTGACCTTACGGCCCCGGAAAAGAGGCCACTGAGAGGAAGTCGGAGCGAGGAGGACAAGGGTGACCGCCATCCCCGGATGAACTTCTCGGGCTGGTGTTCCTGCGCCTCACCTCGCCTATGGATCTCGTCCGCGCCGCGTTCGCCTGCGGGAGCTGGCGCAAGGTCATCGCGGCGGAGGACTTTCGTGTCCTCTCCGCTCGCCACGGCGCGCCATCCTCCATAGTCGCCGGCCACTACCAAAATCGACTTCTCCATTGTGCTTTCTCGACGTCACGGCTTGCTGCCCTTCGTTCCCTCTTCCCTCGTCATGACAGGCGGGGAGTCGCACAAATAATCTGGCAGCTCGACTTCCCTCCCACGGGCGCCAAGCGGCGACCTCAGTTTGGAGCTTGCTCACCGACGTTCGGGCGGCCTCCTACTCCTTGCGGACCGGCCACACCGAACACGGAAAGCCTTTCGAGCAGCCTTCACGTCTCGTCGTCTGCGATCCCCCGGCAGGTCAGGTGACGGTCCCTCCACCCCCTGCTGGTTCGCACACAACATTCGTAAGCTTGTTCCTACCTACTCCATAGCGAGGACGCTGCGGCGCGCATCGGTCTGTCAAATTACGGGGTGACGTGCCCGATCTATCATGACGGCATCTGCAAGACCTCCGTGTTCTCGCCGGCCTGACGCCCACGCTTGGACCTCCTCGGGCGCCATCGTGCCTCTCCCGCCACGCATTTCTGCGCCGGTCGGATGTCCTCTTTGTGGGGTGCAACGCCCGTTTCTTCCAGTGGTGCGTGTTCGGTGGGCTCGGAAACTTCATTCTTGCTCTCGACGGGGAATCCGGCGAGCGCTCACGCTTCGAGAGAGCTCGAGGCGAGGACTGGCTTCACACCGTGCTGATTGAGATCTTGGCGGGCCCTCGCGTGCTGAATTGGTACGTGCTAGAGCTTCGGTGGCCACCTGCCTTCCGAGCTTGCTTATCTGGGATTACGGCTTCTGGGTTGGATTAGTGTGGCAATGGATCTTTACATCGACATGAAAGTGCGGAGGAGTTGAGAGCAGAGTGCATCTCAAGGATTTTGTTGTATTTTTTTTTTAGGTGTTTTGTACTATTTGATGTTTCTCATAATGCCACAAAGGGTTTATTTGCACTAGTCATACTTGACATGGCTGTACGTTTTGATGTTCATCATGATTCGAACTTCTCATACTCTTAATGCCCGAGAGGGTTTATTTGCACTAGTCATACTTGACATAACTTCTAACTTGTTTTTGTTAATACGTAGTATGGTATACTAGAATAGGAGGAGTAACACTTTTCGCATTTGGGCCAAATACAAGTACTACCTCCATTTCAAGGAATAAAGGCGCACGCGTACTCCAAGGCGTATCTTTGGTCCGATTACCTTGACCATTGAATTGACAAGACAATACACAGGCATTGGCGTGCTCGATGGTGCTAGCTGCGGCTATACGGACATGTGATAGGCATCGCGGAGGCTAAACAAAATAGAAAACAAATCATATTTTTTGGGGGAGGATGTTTTGGCTCTGGTTGCGTATGCTCCCTTTAGTTTGAACTGCAACATCTATATATTTTGAAATGTAAAAAAATCCAAACAAAAAATTAATCTTTTCATCTTCACATGCTAAGAGCGCATAAAGTCTTTCCATAAAAAACTAAATTATCGTTTGGGCTATGTAAAAAAGATAAAATTTATTGCTAAAAATAAAGCTGTTTGTAATACGGAGTACTTGCTTTTGTCTTCTTACATCAACCACAAAAAATATCGGCTTTCCACGAAACTACACGAACACACATAGATTATCGAGAAGTACATGCGGATTTTTTTGTTAGAATTTTTTGAAAATTAAAAATATGTTTTTTGGGTCGAGGTAGCATATCCGCCCAATAGCGAGAATTAAATTTCCGATTTTTGTGCTGGCAATTTCATCGGGAAGACATGGATGCGCGCAGGCGGCGTACCAAGGCAAGGCATCGATTTGGCCCGGACGTACTTAGGGCAGGTCGGGCTGCCAGCGTACTTATTCCGGGCAGGTGGGGTACTAGAACTCAAAGTCCTCCTGAAACGTCTCTCCTCTCTCTCTGTCTTTATTGAGTGTACTAGCTCGCGTGCAGGGACTCAAAGTCAGGGAAATGTTTGAGATGCAAAGTAAGAGAATATTTACCAATATAATTGGTTGATTAGAAGATTAAGTGGTGAAATCACAACAGATTGGAGCAGTACATGGTGGAAACCGCAAAATATCCTTCCAAATGGTGTTTTTGTGCAACATACGAAGTATGAGGTGGTGGAACTTGAGGCCGGTGACTTTACTTACTCCAAAATGCAACTTTCGTACATGAGCCATCGGATCAAGATCCATGGATACGATTGATCAATTGTAGTCACATTTTAAGTTGCTCGAAAAAAATAGAAAATTACAGTAAGATATATATATCTTTCTTAAGTAATGCTAGTAAAGTTTTACTTCATTTGAAAATTGAGTTTAATTTTAAGTTTTAAAATTTGGATCAACCATGTCGTTGGATCTTGATCGAATGACTCCCGTACAAGTCGCCAGTGAAGTCACTGGATCTGGTTCCTTGGTGGAATCTGCAATTTCCTCCTATATATACTAGCAAATTACCTCTGCCCTCTATCTCTATCTCCTTCACATCCTCTAAATTCCTTATTTCCATTTAGAATCGTTGGGCATGGGGGTTCCCCCTGGTAGCTTTAGATCGTGATGCTAATTTGAGAAGACTGCTCGCCTACGGTTTGTGCTCTCAATCCGCACAACCTCCATTTTGGCGGGGTTAGTACTTTCTTCACTGGGTTCATCAAGATGTATTTTAATTTGGGCTACTTGATCGTGTTAATTTCCTTGTATTAAGCAGTGCTGTTCATGCAAGAAGGTTGCATGCGGCAATTGCGCTGAACTGCCGGTAGCGCGTGCCGGGATGCCGGGCGTCTTCAAGGTGAGGAGTCCTCCGTAAAGCATGTTAACTTTTCGTGAATGTGTTATGGAAAGAATGTGTGGTGAGAAGAACGTTCATCTGCTGTTTGTGCTCTCAAATCGCACGACGCCCACTATAACGGGTTAGTACTTTCTTCACTAGGTTCCACCCAAATTGTTTCTGGGCCAGGTCATGTGTTTCCTTGTATTAAGCGATTGCATTCGCATGAGAGGACATCACATTGCATCTGGAAAGCTACTTAAGAAACCTGCCTAGTCTCGTGTGCCCACGACGACATCTACGAAGAGGATGAGGTTCGTAGATTTGCCTCCTTGTTTAAGGGTGGATTGCAACGATGGTTGCGACATGACGGCGACTTGCTCGAATACTTTCAACATGAGACGACGTGCCCGCATGCGCCAACGAGACGGTAGGTGGTTGATCTTGCCGATCTCGATGGAGAAGATGATCGCGCTTTGAGGCTAATCCTGAGCTCGGTGGAGAAGGACCGGATGGAGTTTCCTTTTCTAGAACTAGAGTTCTTTTTGTACTTTTGGATGTCTTATCTGTAGTTTCCTTTTACTTGGAGGGTCCTCCTAGCTTGCAGTCTGTAATCCCACCGTCATCATAATATAAAAGCAGTGTCGCGAGGTCCTTCGGGACATTTCTGTATTCAAAAAATGTATGATTTTAGACATGTCGTCTATTTATGTGTGCGATGTTGTATCATCTATTACCGTGATTAGTTTGAACGTGTCCATGTCTTAGAACAAAACTTCGGCATGATGTACTTGTATGTTTAATTGAATTCGACCAAGTATAATGTGGAACCAATCATTGCGAGCATATGGAGATTGCGAACTGGTAATTGACATGTGGTACATGCTCTATCTTAATCTTGTTTATCTAATGGTAATTGCGATTATGCGGTACTGAAATAATTAGTTTTAGTTATAAACAGGGACTCTTCGGACGGGGGCTCCTTTTCAAACAAGACAGGGGAGATTTATGAAGTGCTAGAAGGGAACAAATTACTACATGACTGTTTTGCGTGAAATGGTTAAAATTTGTAGTGGCAGATTGCCGTCAATGCAATTTTTTCATGTGGTTGAAATGGTAGGATGGACATTTCCAAAATTTCACGAATTATTTCGGTTTGTGACCATATATTAAATTAGTTCTGGGCTCATTTCCATTTAATTTGAAATTTCAACGCGAAGTACACGAAGTACAATTAAAAAAGGAAAACTATATATACGTGATGTGCACTAAATGTGTGGTACCCCCAAAAAATGACCAAACATATGCGTTGCATCCAAGTACGTAACACCCATATGGCAAACGAAAGCATTGAGTAGTTGTTTGTGATATAAGTAATCTACATATATATCAAAATACCAAACATGGCACACCACAATATTTTTTAGAAGAACTTACACACCAGATTTTGGCACCATGCATGTTGGAGTTTTTGTTTTGACAGAATCCATCTTGGAGTTCGCATGGCTCTCTTCCGAAGTGAAAGGTGAGTTGGTTAATGCTAGAACCATGGCAAACTTCTGAATGTTAGTAATTTACCATGGATTCATCATTTGTGATGAAATACCTAGGAACAATGTCAAACATGACCTACCTATGTTCTTGAGAATATTCCCTTTCACCGATTTTGGCACCATGTGTGTTTTTAAGTACGTTTGTTCCTTGATTGGTTATTAAAATACCATGTCAAGCTGTCGATACATGGAAAATTCCTTTGCTACAATCAAATAAACTTCGGGCTCCTTTTATTCAAAGGAATATGGAGGGCGTAGGAATATGATTGGTGCATGATTGGAATGTTATGCCAAGTTGAATCCTATAGGAACATGATGTGTCTTTGATTATGGCAAAGGAACTTTTCCATGAGGTATTAGCTAATGGTTTTATCCTATAAGATTTGCACTACAAGATTCCTATATGAATAGTTCCTATGAATCAAATGACTTGTATAGGAATTTTTCACATAAGAACCAAATCCAACATAATTCCTATGACAATCATATGAATCAAAAGGAGCACGATTCCCATAGGATTCAAGTAGACATGACATCCCAATTCTATGATTTTCCTTTTCCTATACTTTCATTTCCTATGAACCAAAGGAGGCCTAACTAGTTGGCCATACTGAAACAATTGCCAAATAAATGCCGTGCATCCCATGGCCCCCGTGAGTTTGACCTAAATTTGAAATCATGGTAAAGGTGCTTAAAATAGGCAAATAAAAGCATGTAGTCATTTTTTTGGATGTACTACCTAGGAAAATACCAAACATGCCATAATGCAAAGTGTGTGTTTTAGAGAGTAGCCCTTCAAAAAGGTGGCATCCACTTGTTGTTTTGCTATCGACATGACAAAATAGCTGATCAGATGACCAAGTGGTAAAAATTGCAACAGATTAGACCACCACATGGTGGAAACTGCTAAAAATCATGAAAACTGCGAAGAAAAAGTTTAAGTGGTGGTTTGTGCAGCATATGGAGGATTGAGTAGTACAAGTTGGATGTGCACTATCGTGTGCCCGTGGTAATGTTCGCCTATTATGATGATGGCAAGAAAAAATGATGTTTTCTCTGCTGAAACTGTCCCGAGCTGATTTGACGAGACAAAATACATCTACACGGCGTGCAAGGGACGGCTATACAGTACATTAGCTTCTTCTCGGGTCACACGCCTGCACCACAGGTGCAGTAAGTGCAGCAGAGACCAGAGGGAGAAGGAACGCCCGTATTATATTTGATTTCAATTCATATTGTTTTTTTCCTTGCCTCTCCGTCTTCTTCACCACCATCTTCTCAGGTGTTTTTCAAGAGTGATTATCAAGTGGAGAGACAATTGCATTGGGAAAGTCTCTCCATTTGATAATCTCTGTTGAAAAACTCGCACGTAAATGTGAAGGCTGCAGTGGGGAAGGGAGGCATAAGCCGCACCGCATCATTAGTAGAGTACAGTAGTATACCTTTCTCTCCTCGGGCACCCCGGCTGGCCGCCCGCTTAATAGTTCCTTGCATAGCGCTTGCCGTCTCCTCAAAAAACCCCGGCGCACCTGCATCCGCCATCCACCTAAATCCCACCGCCGTACCTTCTGTCCTCGCGCCCAGCTTCGCCTATTCCCCTGTCCAGCAGACGACTGCGGCGTTGCGTGTGTCGCCGCCGTGTCAGATGGAGGCGGAGCCGCTCAACTCCCGAAGGCGGGTCGAGCCAGATCGGGAAGAGCCTCCGTCGAGCCTCGACCTCATCAGCCGCCTCCCCGACGAGATGCTGCACATCATCATCTCCCTCCAGCCCATGATATCTAGGGATGGCAACGGGGACCGTTTACCCGAAACCCGATGGGGTTTTCTTCTATTAGGGGCCGGGTGTGGTATCTAATTTATCCCCATGGGGGTATTAACGGCAAGACATGCTCCCCGATGGGGAGAGTGGGGCGGGGGGCGTTCTAGCAGTCCCCATACCCGAACCCCGCGGAGCCCCGCATGTATCAGTAATATCCCATAAATTTAGCTTGTCCTGCTTAATTTCAGCTAAGCACGCATTTACGCACGTGTGAACTATGTGAGTCAAGCATAAGTACTCGTTATGTCTTATGTGTGTCAGTGTGTGGTGATGTGAATCTGCACGCATTAAGTTAGTTTTGAGCTTGAATTTATGGTTATTTTCATGATTTGTCTACTCTTCGTGATGGGGTGGGGAACCCGTGGGTCTGCTGTACCCGGTGGGTGATGGGGATGGGGGAAAATAGTCCCCAAGGTGGGGAATGGGGATGGGGACGGGGGAATTTCACGAATGCGGGGACGGGGAAGAAAAGGCAGTCCCCGCGCGGGTGCGGACCCGTTGCCATTCCTAATGATATCCGCTGTAAGGACAACATTGCTCTCCAAACGGTGGCGCCACCTCTGGCGCTCCGTCCCACACCCTCGGCGACAACGACCTCATCAGCCACCTACCGGACCAGATTCTCCACATCATCATCTCCCACCTGCCCAGCGTTGTAAGCACAACCTTGGTCTCCAAACGGTGGCGCCACCTCTCTCCGTCCCACTTAACCTCGAGATCGGCAATGAACTCGCCAAGCAAAAACCACAAACGCATCGCCGCGGTCTCCAGTATCCTCGCCGCTCACCTGGCCCCGCCAGGAGCGTGTCAATCGACCCCTTCAGAACCACTTGCAAGGTCGACACCAGCTCGACAGCTGGTTCCGGTCCAGCACCCTATCTTGCGTCGAGAACCTCAGATTCGATCTTTGGGCTTGATCGCTCCTTCCCGTATCCGCGTTCGGCTGCGCGCCGCAGCCGCATTTCAGCCATTTCTACTTGCTATTTTAGAGATTCATGCCAACTCCATGCTTCTTTTCCCCCAACTCAAAGGCTCTTGCTCTAGCGTCTACATCTGTAAGGCGACGAACATCGACCGCCTGTTCACCCGCTGTATTGTGCTCGAGGCACTTCACCTTGAGGTGTCCAGGTTCACCAACTCAACATTCAAATGCCAAATCTTCGTACAATTAGTGTGGCTAGCTATTGGAAGCGCAACACCATCGAACTTATTCAGTTAGACACGGTGCAAATTATGGATGCATCTTGCCTCGAGAGATTGGTCATATGCGTTGATGATGTTCCACTACTAATCCAGGTCGCCAACGCACCAAAGTTGATGGTGTTGGGATTTGCGTCGTACCCTGGCTGCCAACTTGTTATTGGACGCATAAACTTTTTGGTAGAACAGCCTTCTTCTTGTTGAATTAACTCACATTTTTGTTATTTTTTTGACATATGTACCATTGTCCTGTAGAGGATGATGCCCATAAGCTTGGAAAATTCTATGTGCACAGTGAAGAACTTGGTTCTAAAATCTGACGGCCCTCGTCTGGATCAACTACTTGCATTTCTTAGATGCTTTCCCTGCACGGAGAAGCTATATATCTTAGATGCTTTCGTTGTTGTTAACTGTTTACCACTATGAGCAAAAACTGTAGAGTTACACCTGTTATTACTTATTAGCCTAGATCAGTTGAACAATTGTACTAGAAGAACATCCACAATGGAGTTATATTATGTTGGTTCAAAACTAAACTTCTTGTCATACAATGTGTTGTATCTTGTGCATTTGTGAAGTTTCATATAAACACATGATAATATGTGATCTGTGTAAAAAAGAGAAGACATATGTAAATAGTGTGACTTACTATTTACACATCATTTGTTCTTTTTTTGTGTAGATCACATATTTTCATATTTTTGGATGAAACTTCACAGAAGCACATGATAGAACACAATGTATGTCCAGACTTTTAGTTTACATTTTTGGAAACTTGGAAGTGTCAAAAGAAAAATGGGGTGCACCATAACTAGTTGCGGATTGGAGTTTCCCATGTTGGTAACCTTTCCCCAACTTTACAATAACAGATGTAAAAAAGTGCATCTATCAAATTGGAACGTGTCAGGGGATTATGTTGTTCCACGGTCCTCAATTAACACATGATTCAACTCACATGAGATATTCATTAGTTGATAGCTATGAAGTACTTTGTTATTGTACTGACTACTTAATTTGACTTCTTTGCAGTTTTATAGAACCGCTAATAAGGTTCATGTGCTGCATAATGAGCCAGCCTGTCCCATTGAATGCCTTGATCTCCACCTCAAAGAAATTTCGATTTCTGACTACCGAGGAAGGAGAAATGATGTTATTGTCTCCAGGTTCTTTATACGAACACTAGAATGCTCAAAGTAATGAATTTTGGTGTAAGATATCATCACAAGAAGATCTGGTGGGATACCCAGTTCAGGCAGCTAGACCTGAAGAACACCGCTTATAGAGATGTTGATTTTCGGTTTGGATATTTACCATCCTTAGATAAGTTCAGCTCGGACGGTGTTCTTAGCTGGTTGGTACATGACTTGTCAGTGGCTGATCCCTTTGCTAGAGGGATATATGCAAGAGAAGGGCCAATTTCTGCATAGTGTTAGTTTAACTCCCTATATTTTGTACTGGTCCGAACAATATATTTTATCACTCTGTTAATGTAGTTCAGACTTGATGTTATTCTTGTGAACATGGTCTAATATTCTAATGCTTTCGCGATGTATGTACTACTAGTGATATTTACGGAAGCTAGCAATTGGTTGACAAAATTTACTAAAAAAAGCATGTAACGCATGTTCACATTCAGTTCGTCAATGCTAGTGTTCCAGAGGAAAGGTTTATTTCCAGAGTCGACATGTGGGGCCCATGAGCAGTCCTCAACGTTTCAAAGGCGGCAGAGGGAATCAAAAAAAAATGAAGTAGCCACAAATTAGGGTAAAAAATAACTCCAAGGAAACTTCTTTTGTAAATAGAGGACGACATGCGGGTCCCATTTTGCACGGGATCGAAAGAAAAAAGGCAAGTGACCAAATATCGGGAGCCAAAAATAATCCACGAAAAGAAACTTTTATTGTACATAGAGGATGACATGTGGGTCCCATTTTGCAATAGCGGTCTCATAGTTTCAGGCGGCACGGGATCAAAAGAAAAAGAAGTAGCCGAAATCAGGGTGTCAAAAAATCCATGAAAAGAAAGATTTCAATTGGGGTGCATCTGGACATCTGGGCCTTGAACTATCGTCTTGGAAGCCTTTTGACTCGTACAATTTAAGCCCGACTCCAAAACAGGAAAGTCCTATGCTTGGCAAAAACAAAAAACAAGGAGATTCAACATATAAGTTTGTTTATGTAAAAACAAAGATATAATTTATCCTTTGCAATAGCTCAGAGCGAAATACACTGTTTATTATCTGCAAAATAATCAAGATATCACATGTTTCTTATACGGGGAGGCTGACATCAGGGACCCATGAACAGCGTCGTCAACGTTTTAAAGGCGGGAGATCGAAAAAGAAAAAATAAACCAAAAATCAGTTGGTAAAAATCCAAGAAAATAAGCATTTATCGTTCTAAGAGGATGACATGCGGGACCCTTGAGGCGCGGCATCCTCAACCTTTGCATAAAGAGGATTTGCGGTACGGAGAGGCTGACATTGGGGACCCATGAGCCAGCGGCGTCGTCAACGTTTTCAAGGCGGCGGGAGATCAGAAAAGAAAAAATAAGCCAAAAATCGGTTGGTAAACAAAACCAAGAAAAGAAACAATTACCTTTCGAGGGATGAGATACGGGACCCATGAGGCAGCGCATTCTCAACTATTCTAAGGCCGGGATCAAAGAAAAAGGAAATAGCGAAAATCAGAGGGTAAAAAATAAATCCAACAAAGGAAACTTTTAGAGATTTGCTAAGAAACAGTCGACTGATTCTTTTTTGGCCATCGGTCGAATTTCTGTCCAACCAATTAGGCATCGCGATTGTGGACTTGCACGTGTTTCTCTGAGCCACTGTGTACCGTACTTAGCCATCTGCTATAGCTGCACACGTTTGTGTGGGGAGGTTTTGGATGTAAAACGCGTGCATGACTAAGTCAGCGGATAGATATTTACTGAACTTTTTGTGTAAATTTGTATATGACGAATTACAGTCCATTACACTGGTATTTACATGATTTGGAACATGTAAAATTAGGCAAACAAGTCTGTAATTTTACTTTCAAATCATGTAGACGATTTTCTTTCAGTTTCCCCATCTCACAGTTTACAGTCCATTACAACTATGTTTACATAATACAAAACATGTAATTTTCGCCAAACAACGTTTTAAGGTCTTTAAATCATGTATTATGGATTTTTTTTTGTTTGCAACTTGTTTGTCTGTTGCTAATTATAGGGATTTAGCCCACATACAAGGCTTGGTAAAATTCTTTTTTTATGGGCTTGACTGATTTTTGCCTATGCCATGTGCCGTCTTATAATTGGAAGAAAAACTGACTTACGCTGAATTGAAAATCAGTCAGCTGACAAATAAACATCCCCAACTTTTATTGTTCATAGAGGATGACATGCGGCACCCATGAGCCAGCAGCCTCAACGTTTCAAAGTCGGCATGAGATCGAAAGAAAAGGCAAGTGACCAAATATCGGGAGCCAAAGATAATCCAAGAAAGAAACTTTATTGTACATAGAGGATGACATGCGGGTCCCATTTAGCGAGTGGTATCAATGAATGACAGGCGGTGAAAGAAAAAAAGGCAAGTGACCAAATATGAGGTGCCAAAAAATCCAAGAAAAGAAAGTTTTATAGTACATAGAGGATGACATGCGGGTCCCATTTAGCATCGGCGGTATCACCGTTTGAGAAAGCGCAGGGGATCAAAGAAAAAAAGGAAATAGAGCAGAAATTAATTAGAGGTCAAAAATAAATCCACCAAAGGAAACTTTTATTGTTCATAGAGGATGACATGTGGGACCGACCTGCCAACGGCGTCCTCATCGTTTCAAGGGGCGGGGGATCAAAGAAAAAGGCAAATATCCAGAAGTGGGGTAAAAAATAACTCCAGAAAACTTTTATTGTTCGTAGAGGATGACATCGGGACCCATGAGCGGCAGAGTTCTCCACGTTTCGAGAGCGGCATGAGATCGAAAGAAAAAGGCAAGTGACAAAATATCGGGAGCCAAAGATAATCAAGAAAAGAAACTTTATTGTTCATAGAGGCTGACATGTGGGACCCATGAGCCAACAGAATCCTCAACGTTTCAAAGGCGGGAGGTGATCAAAAGAAAAAGGCAAGTGACCAAATATCGGGAGCCAAAAATAATCCAAGATTTATTGTACATAGAGGATGACATGCGGGTCCCATTTTGCGAGCGGCGGTCTCAATGTTTCAAATGCGTCTTGAGATCAAAGAAAAAGAAAGTAGCTAGAAATTAGGGGCTCAAAAAATCCAAGAAAAGAAAGTTGATGGACATAGAGGATGACATGAGGGTCCCATTTAGCAGCAGTTCTCAACGTTTCAAACGTGGCATGAGATCGAAAGAAAAAGGCAAGTGACCAAATATCAAGAGCCAAAAATAATCCAAGAAAAAGCTTGAATGTACATAGAGGATGACATGCGGGTCCCATTTGCGGTATCAACGTTTGAGAGGGCAGGGCAATCGAAAGAAAAAGGCAAGTGACCAAATATGAGGTGCAAAAAATCCAAGAAAAGAAAGTTTTATAGTACATAGTGGATGACATCGGGTCCCATTTTGTAGCGGTGGTCCAAGGCGGCCACGGACCAAAGAAAAATGAAGTAGAAATCGGTTGAAAAAAATCCAAGAAAAGAAAAGATTTCAATTGGGCTGCATCTGGACATCCTCCTTCGAACTATCCTTCTGGGCCTTTTGAATCGTACAATTTCAGCCCACTCCAAAACAGGAAAGTTCGGATTTTCTCTAAAAAAACAGGAAAGTCATATGCTTCGCAAAAACAAAAAACAAGGAGATTCAACATATAAGTTTGTTTATGTAAATATAAAAATTTAATTTATCAGGTTGATAGCTCAGAGCGACAATGTTTATTGTCTGCAAAATAAGATATCACATGTTTCTTGTACGGGAGGTGACATCGGGGACCCATGAGCCAGCGGCGTCGTCAACGTTTCAAAGGCGGCGGGGGATCGAAAATAAAAAAAACCAAAAATAAGTTGGTAAAAAATCCAAGAAAAAAACATTTATCATACGAGAGGATGACTGCGGGACCCATGAGGCGGCGGCATCCTCAACGTTTATTGTTTATAGAGGCTGACATGTGGGACCGTGAGCGAGGCGTAAATCCAGCGTTTTAAGGCGGCGGAGATCGAAAGAAGAAAAAAAAAGCCAAAAATCAGTTGGTAAACAAAATCCAAGAAAGAAACATTATCCTTTACGAGAGGATGACATGCGAGACCCATGAGGCAGCGGCATCCTCCAACGATTCCAAGGCGCCGAGGATCAAAATAAAAAAAGGAAATAGCAATTAATTAGGGGTCAAAAATAAATCCACCAAAGGAAACTTTTATTGTTCATAGAGGATGACATGGGGAGCACACTTACAACGTCCTCATCGTTTCAAAGGCGGGGGATGAAAAGAAAGGCAAATAGCGAAATTAGGGGTCAAAAATAAATCCAAGAAAAGGAAACTTTTATTGGTCGTAGAGGATGACATGCGGGACCCATGAGCCGGCAAACTCAACGTTTCAAAGGCGGCATGAGATCGAAAGAAAAAGGCAAGTGACAAAATATCGGAGCCAAAAATAATCCAAGATTTAGTGTACATAGAGGATGACATGTGGGTCCCATTTGCAGCAACGGTCTCAATGTTTGAAATGCGGCTTGAGATCGAAAGAAAAGAAAGTAGCTAGTAATTAGGGGTAAAAAAATCCAAGAAAAGAAAGCTGATGTACATAGAGGATGACATGCGGGTCCCTTGAGCCAGCAGCTTACTCAACGTTTCAAAGGGGGCAGGGAATCAAAAGAAAAAGGCAAGCCAAAAATCAGAGGGTGAAAAAAATCCAACAAAGGAAAGTTTTATAGCACATAGAGGATGACATGCGGGTCCCATGAGCCAGCGGTTCCTCAACGTTTCAAACGTGGCATGAGATCGAAAGAAAAAGGCAAGTGACCAAATATCAGGAGCCAAAAATAATCCAAGATTTATTGTACATAGAGGATGACATGTGGGTCCCATTTTACAGCAGCGGTCTCAATGTTTGAAATGCGGCTTGAGATCAAAAGAAAAAGAAAGTACCTAGTAATTAGGGGGTCAAAAAAAATCCAAGAAAAGAAAGTTGATGGACATAGAGGATGACATGCGGGTCCCTTGAGCCAGCAGCTTACTCAACGTTTCAAAGGGGGCAGGGGATCAAAAGAAAAAGGCAAGCCAAAAATCAGAGGGTGAAAAAATCCAACAAAGGAAACTTTTATAGCACATAGAGGATGACATGCGGGTCCCATGAACGGGTTCCTCAACGTTTCAAACATGGCATGAGATCGAAAGAAAAAGGCAAGTGACCAAATATCGGGAGCAAAAAATAATTCAAGAAAAGAAACATGATTTACATAGGGATGACATGCGGGTCCCATTTAGCAGCAGCGGTATCACCGTTTGAGAGGCGGGGGGATCGAAAGAAAAAGTCAAGTGACCAAATATGAGGCCAAAAAAATCCAAGAAAAGAAAGTTTTATAGTACATAGAGGATGACATGCGGGTCCCATTTAGCAAGCGGTATCAGCATTTGAGAGCGGGGGGGATCGAAAGAAAAAGTCAAGTGACCAAATATGAGGTGCCAAAAAAATCCAAGAAAAGAAAGTTTTATAGTACATAGAGGATGACATGCGGGTCCCATTTAGCGGTATCTTGTTGAGGCGGGGATCGAAAGAAAAGTCAAGTGACCAAATATGAGGTGCCCAAAAAAATCCAAGAAAAGAAAGTTTTATAGTACATAGAGGATGACATGCGGGTCCCATTTAGCGGCAGCGGTATCACCGTTTGAGAGGCGGCGGGATCGAAAGAAAAAGGCAAGTGACCAAATATGAGGTGCCGAAAATCCGGAAAAGAAAGTTTTATAGTACATAGAGGATGACATGCGGGTCCCATTTAGCATCAGCGGTATCACCGTTTGAGAGGCGGGGATCGAAAGAAAAGGCAAGTGACCAAATATGAGGTGCAAAAAAAACTCCAAGAAAAGAAAGTTGATGGACATAGAGGATGACATGCGGGTCCCTTGAACCAACAGCTTACTCAACGTTTCAAAGGCGAGGGGATCAAAAGAAAAAGGCAAGCCAAAAAATCAGGGAAAAAAATCCAACAAAGGAAACTTTTATAGCACACAGAGGATGACATGCGGGTCCCATGAGCCAGCAGGTCCTCAACGTTTCAAACGTGGCATGAGATCGAAAGAAAAAGGCAAGTGACCAAATATGAGGTTGATACGCGTAGATGCACACGTCCGTTGGGAACCCCAAGTGGAAGGTATGATGCGTATAGAAGCAAGTTTCCCTCAGTATGAAACCAAGGTTTAATCGAACCAGTAGGAGCCAAGAAGCACGTTGAAGGTTGATGGTCGCGAAATGTGATGCGGCGCAACACCGGGATTCCGGCCAACGTGGAACTGCACAACACAACCCAAGTACTTTGCCCCAACGAAACGGTGAGGTTGTCAATCTCACCGGCTTCTGTAACAAAGGATTAAACGTATCGAGTGGAAGATGTTTGCAAAGAAAACGGTAAAACACAATTGCGGTAGATTGTATGCTATGTAAAGAATAGGACCGGGGTCCACAGTTCACTAGAGGTGTCTCTCCCATAAGATAAAAGCATGTTGGGTGAACAAATTACAGTCGGGCAATTGACAAATAGAGAAAGGCATAACAATGCATATACATGATATGATAAATATAGTGAGATTTAATTGGGCATTACGACAAAGTACATAGACCGCCATCCAATGCATCTATGCCTAAAAAGTCCACCTTCAGGTTATCATCCGAACCCCATTCAGTATTAAGTTGCTAAGCAACAGACAATTGCATTAAGTATGGTCGTAATGTAATCAACAACTACATCCTTAGACATAGCATCAATGTTTTATCCCTAGTGGCAACAGCACATCACAACCTTAGAACCTACTGTCACGATCCCAGGTGTCAATGAAGGCATGAACCCACTATCGAGCATAAATACCCCTCTTGGAGTTAAGAGCAAAAACTTGGCCAGAGCCTCTACTAATAACGGAGAGCATGCAAGATCATAAACAACACATAAACAATAGATTGATAATCACCATAACATAGTATTCTCTATCCATCGGATCCCGACAAACACAACATATAGTATTACAGATAGATGATCTTGATCATGTTAGGCAGCTCACAAGATCAACAATGAAGCACAACAAGGAGAAGACGACCATCTAGCTACTGCTATGGACCCATGGTCGGGGGTGAACTACTCACTCATCACTCCGGAGCGATCATGGCGATGAAGAGTCCTCGGGAGATGAATCCTCTCTCCGGCAGGGTGAGGCGATCTCCTGAATCCCCAGAGATGGGATTCGCGGCGGCGGCGTCTCTGGAAGGTTTTCCGTATCGTGGCTCTCGTACTGGGGTTTCGCGACGGAGGCTTTAAGTAGGCGGAAGGTCAACGCGGGGGCCACACGAGGGCCCGGGGGTAGGCGGCGCGGCCGGGGCTTAGGCGCGCCGCCTAGCTCTGGCCGCCTCGTGGCCCCACTTCGTTATCTCTTCGGTCTTCGGAAGCTTCGTGCAAAAATAGGACCCTGGGCGAAAGTTTCGTCCAATTCCGAGAATATTTCCTTACTAGGATTTAGAAACCAAAAACAGAGCCAGCTGGCTCTTCGGCATCTTGTTAATAGGTTAGTTCGGAAAATGCATAAATATGACATATAATGTGCATAAAACATGTAGGTATCATCAATAAAGTAGCATGGAACATAAGAAATTATCGATACGTTGGAGACGTATCAGAGGTGCCAAAAAAACTCCAAGAAAAGAAAGTTAATTGCTCATAGAGGATGACATGCGGGTCCCATTTAGCTGCAGCGGTCTCACCGTTTGAGAGGCGGCGGGGATCGAAAGAAAAAGTCAAGTGACCAAATATGAGGTGCCAAAAATAATCCAAAAAAAGAAAGTTTTATAGTACATAGAGGATGACATGCGGGTCCCATTTAGCAGCAGCGGTATCACTGTTTGAGAGGCAGCAGGGGATCGAAGAAAAAGTCAAGTTACCAAATATGAGGTGCCAAAAAAAATCCAAGAAAAGAAAGTTTTATAGTACATAGAGGATGACATGCGGGTCCCATTTAGCAGCAGCGGTATCTTGTTTGAGAGGCAGCAGGGGATCGAAAGAAAAAGTCAAGTGACCAAATATGAGGTGCCAAAAAAATCAAGAAAAGAAAGTTTTATAGTACATAGAGGATGACATGCGGGTCCCATTTTATCACCGTTTGAGAGGCGGGGGATCGAAAGGAAAAGGTAAGTGACCAAATATGAGGTGCCAAAAATAATTCAAGAAAAGAAAGTTTTATAGTACATAGAGGATGACATGCGGGTCCGGTTAGCAGCAGCCGTTTGAGACGGCAGGGGATCGAAAGAAAAAGGCAAGTGACCAAATTTGAGGTGCCAAAAAAAACTCCAAGAAAAGAAAGTTGATTGCACATAGAGGATGACATGCGGGTCCCATTTAGCAGGCGGTCTCAACGTTTCCAAGGCGGCAAGGGATCAAAAGAAAAAGGAAGTAGCCAAAAAAAATCCAAGAATAGAAAGAATTTTGGTTCATAGAGGATGACATGCGGGACCCATGATCCTGCATCGTAAACGGCTCGATCGGAGAATGTTGAACGAGATGGCGCGATCTAGAAAAAAAACAAGGGATTTCTATTTTCGTGCCCCTGGTTCGTTAGTTGTACTCAGTTTTCCCCAGTCCCTTAGTTTTTCCTCAGTTTTCCCCTCCTCTAGTTTGAAACACGCACAAGTCTTTGGAACGGCGGTGGCCGTCGAGGTCAGAGGCCTTGACCGTTAGTCCGACCGGGTGGGGCCGCACAGGGGCAGCTCCTCCCGACCGTCTCGTCTTGACGGGTAGGGTCAGGAGACACGTCGGAGCAGCCATCCATCTATCGCTGACGTGTGGCCCGTTTTATTTCATGATTTTATACGCGGTGCTGCCAATGACAAATGGGGCCGCTCTATAGGGCTGCCGCAGCCAATGACCAGTGGGGTCGTATATTTTTCAGTAAAAGACATATATTGCCGCTCTGTGGGGCTGCCGCAGCCAATGACCAGTGGGGTCGTCTATTTATTTAGGGAAACTCATATATTGCCGCTCTGTGGGGCCTCCGCAGCCAATGACCGTGGGGTCGTCTATTTTTCAGTAAAAGACATATATTGCCGCTATGTGGGGCTACCTCAGCCAATGACCGGTGGGGTCGTCTATTTATTTAGGGAAACTCATATATTGCCGCTCTGTGGGCCTCCGTAGCCAATGACCAGTGGGGTCGTCTATTTTCAGTAAAAACATATATTGCCGCTCTGTGGGGCCTCCTCGCCAATGACCAGTGGGGTCGTCTATTTATTTAGGGAAACTCATATATTGCCGCTCTGTGGGGCCTCCGTAGCCAATGACCGGTGGGGTCGTCTATTTTTCAATAAAAGACATATATTGCCGCTATGTGGGGCTGCCGCAGCCAATGACCGGTGGGGTCGTCTATTTATTTAGAGAGAAAAAATCATATATTGCCGCTCTGATATATGTCTTTAGAGAATATCATAGAGAGAAGCAACAAGTTCGCTAATTAATTATTCTTAAGCTAGACCGGAGAACGCTGGCAGCTCGTTCCCCACCGTCGGACGGAGCAGCCATCGCCGGCGCCTCGTCGCGCCGCCGGCTCTGTCCCCCGGCGGCGTCGGACGAACTGCGGCGCTGCACGTCAACCACGGCTCCAGCACTTGTTTCGTCCGCACGCATTGTACCCACCGCAGGAAAGTCCGCCGCAAGCAGATCCGCCGCCCACGGCGACCGGGATTTGTTCCGCGCACCAATTGGTAGACCTCCGCTTCTGCCTCCCCGCCCCTAATCGATTCGGTTCCCGTAATTTATTGGAGTTTGCGGTACGAAATAGTCCTTAATGTCTCGTCGTAGCGGGTACAGCGAGGGTGGGGATTCGATCATGTCGTGGCCACGTTCTACTTCTCCTACCTCGTCGGAAGTGCGGGTATATAGCTTCAGCTCTCTGTACTACCGTTGAATTTGAAGTTCCGCCATGGCCTGTTGGGGTGATTTCAGTTGTTCTTTTTTCCATTATTGTTACAGTTAGCCAGGCAAGCCGATGATCCATGGTACATTGCATACCAAGATGAATCAACCCAGTGGTGTAGCCAGAGGATGGATTTGGAGGAGAAGGTGGCCAATTTAGGTGATGAATTGGCCCGTAAAAACCTGATGATATTCGAGCTGAAGCGTATTGTGGAGGAAGAAAAGAATTCAGAGCTTATTCGCAAGGAGAAGTTGAGAGTTGAGACAGATCTTGCCGTATTTGATCAAGTGGTAGAAAATCTAGAACATGAACTTAAAGTGATGGGAGAGGAGAAAAGTATATTCATCTGTGCAGTTTTATTAGGTGTCATCCCTGTCCTAGCAGTTATGTGGTTCGGTAGACGATTTAGTATAGAATTGTTATTAGTAGATGGCTCTAACCACTGTATTTTGTTGTGGCTCTAAGCATGTATTTCGGTGTACAATTTCCTACTTGTGCTAAGTAATGCGCACGATAATTTTAGCATGCATGAACATTTTATAAAAGTGAAGGGATCCCAAAAGTGAAAGCATGTACCAGCCTCCGGATCAAATACATATCAATATCTTCCCAATCAAGTTGGGATAGAATTCAAATCATACATACGGATGTACATGGACACATCAAGAACGTGAAGAAGCTTTTTTTGAGACAGAGGTAGTAGTGAACAATTTTATCCCATTTGGAAATTGAAAAATACAAATTTATAATAATTTATCCCAATTTGCGGCGTCAACAGCCGCGGGCAAGAAAGGCCGGGACGACGGGCGGCTGAGGGGTGGTCATCTGCGCCATCAAACGTTGAAGCGATGTTATCGGCGATGGCTTCAATGTTCGTGGCATCGATGACCAGTGTCGGAACCGCCGCTGTCTTGGTGTACTTTCGCCGGATCTGACGGAGGGCTGGATCGGCGGCTTTGCACCGCGGTTGTGACGATGGCTTCAATCGTCTTTGTCGATTCGCCTCTCGGCACGGAAGTGAGACATCAACAGGCTCCGACATTGAAGGCTGAGTGCGCCGTCGAAGCGATGTTGTGGCGATGGCTTCAATGTTCGTGGCATCGATGACCACATCGGACGGACGCCGTCTTGGTGTTCTTCATCATTCAGAGATCTGAGAATAGAATCGAAAGTGAGACAGAGAGAGACATTTCAACTATTTCTGACGGTTAGATCCTCACCGGCACTCTTAGATCCACGGCGCACGCGGTTAGATATGCCCGCGCCGCCACGAGTTAGATCTGCGCCCGCCGTCGCCGCCGCATGGTTAGATCTGCGCCGCCGCGCCGCCCGCCGCCGGTTGTCTGTGCCACGCCGCCGCGCACGCGCGGTTAGATCCGCGCCGCCGCCGCACGGTTAGATCGCGCGCCGCCGCCGCGCAACACGGTTAGATCAGCGCCGCCGCAAGCACAGTTAGAGAGAGGAGGATGCTGGAATATGCGACTGCCAGGGTTGGTAGGTATGTGCTCTGCTCTTGTCTCCGTATGCGTCCATCGTGGTAGAGAGAGATACAGGCCGTCCGATCATAAATGATCGAACGGTGCAATCGTTCGTTGAGCTTTCATCCAACCAAGATCCGTGTGACATACATCTCGACCAATCAGAGATCAGCCGGTGAGTACAAGTTAGGAAAAGGAGAACTGAGAGGGGGAAAAGTGAGGAAATGTGTATCGGAAGGGCAAAACTGAGTATGACTGAGTAAAACAAGTGGGCCGGAGGGGGAAAACTAAGTAAAACAGGGGCACCCAAATAATAAACGGACTAAGGAAATTGAAGCTTTTGGCATAAAAATTGTAAAATTGTGTTATTTGAACAATATATTACATTTTGGCCGACTAGATATTGTTTGCAACTCAAATATACACAAGTGTGACGAATTTGGACTCATTTGGACAAAGTTTGTAAGCATAGTGGGTATTTGGGAGGTGTATTGAAAGCCCTGCATCTTCATATCTAGTAGCTCATGGACTAGGAAGTGGTTTTGAAGCTTTTGGCATAAAAACTTCATATCTCTATATTTCCTTTTCCATTATTATTTCTCTAGGTTGTAGGTAACATAACAAGGCTCCATGGGAAGGTTCCACCATGTTTTGAATTATTTTGATTTGAACCCTAAAATGTTAAAACCCTAAAACCTAAAACCCTAAAACCCTAAAATGATAAATGTGGCTTAAATGTGGCTTAAATGTGGCATACAAATTGTTCATACAAATTCAAATTGTTCAACACAAAGGGATCCCCAATACAAAGGGAACCACAATACAAATTGTTCATACAAATTCAAATTGTTCAACACAAAGGCATCCCCAATACAAAGTTAACCCCAATACAAATTGTTCAATACAAAGGGAACCCCAATACAAAGGGATCCCCAATACAAAGGGAACCCCAATACAAATTGTTCATACAAATTCAAATTAGTTGTTCAGAATAAAATCTTTCTCTTGCTCCTGGTGTGACTCGCTGGGGCCACCACCTTACTCCGGGTAACCCTACCAGGGATATTACCGGTGTCTACCTTCCTTTTGCCCTCTTTCTTGTTCTTCTTCTTCTGCGAAGCTTGTGCTTTTTCTTCTGCCATGAGCTCTTCGAAGTTAGCATCTAACATGGCCTTACAACTATCGAGGCAATCTCGATTATACTGTTCCCTCTCCTCTGGACTCATCGGTTGAAGCCTTTCTACATCCATCTGTTCCCTCTGCTCTCGATCCATCGGTTCAATCTCCTCATGTTGAACTGCTGCTTCAATCTCCTCTGCATTTGCTGCTTCAATCTCCTCATGTTGAAGTGATGCTTCAATCTCCTCTGCATTCTGCTTCAATCTCCTCATGTTGAGCTGCTGCTTCAATCTCAAGTTGAATTGCTGCTTCATTCTCCTCTGCATTTTCTGCTCCCGCCTGATCTTCCATTCCAAAAGCCGGATCAACTCCATTTTTACAAAGCCTAGCAATGTGTCCAGGGATTCCACAACGTTTGCACTTACGTTTCGAATCGGTGCACCACCCTCTGCACTAGCTCGATCCTATTCTTCCTCGGCCTACCTGCCGGTCTAGTCAATACTGGAGAGTACAGTTTGAAGCCTGGATCGACTTTCATCCATTGGTCTTTTCCCAACAAGGTAGGAACATTCATAGCATATGCAGCCCTAAATTTTGCAACAGAGAAATACTCATTGATCAACTTCACCGTCTTGACCCCCTATAACACTCATGAAAAACAATGCGTGTATGCAGGGTATCCCACGGATCTGCCATCCCCTACAATGGCATGTCCTATCAACCAAACTCACTTGATACCTCCACTGCATGTTTTTACTGTCGGTGTAGGTTACCTCAGCCTCCATTCCTTTTCTGACGCATTGCATCCTCAATTGTTTTGCCCTCTCATGCAAAGACTTAATCAAAGATGGGAGCATGAGATGGCCAACATATTTGTGGATGCAATTCTTTGACGCAGATCGATCTTTATCATGATCATCTGCCTAATCTTATCAAATATTTGCCACAGCATAAGCCCTTTCAATGACTTGACCTTTGAGTTGAAACTCTCCGCAAGGTTACTTGTTACATAGTCTACCTTGCAAATTTCATTGAATTGGCTTCTTGACCACACCCTACCATGATGTTCATCCAAGTACTCCTTCACCCCAGGTTTTGTTTATACAACACATCCAAATGAAACAGATGCTTCCTAGAGCTGCATGTGTATGAAGCTGGCCATAGGTTGTCAGTAAAAACTTTACCCTTGAATTTCTTTGTAAAATTCTGTACCAAGTGTCGCATACATTCCCTATGCTCCACTCCAGGGAATACTGCTTCTACCGCACTCTCCAAACCTTTGCAAGCGTCTGTGTGGATAACAAGTCCTGGTGGATGACCTATAAGGTCGCGCAAATTCTGCAGAAACCAAGTCCAACTTTCCTCTGACTCAACCTCCAAAACTCCATAAGCAACAGGGAACATCCAATTATGTCCATCAACTGCAGTAGCAGCAACTAGCTGTCCTTTAAACCTACCATGAAGAGCTGATGCATCCACGGCCAAATAAGGCCTGCAACCGTCCAAAAAGCCTTTCCACCAAGCTTTGAAACAAACAAAAGCCCTTCTAAAACATTCCTTGTGCATTACCTTCCCGCTTTTCAATTTGTAGGGAACTGTATGCTTGTCTATTGCTACAACACTGCCTGGACTAGCCATCTCCACTTCAGCTTTGAAAGTGTAAAGCAACTGAAAGCTTTCATTCCATGGACCATTGATCTTGTCAAGAGCCATTTCCTTTGCATAGAACATCCTCATGTAAGGTACTTTCATCCCTTTATACTTCTCAGCCACCTTTTTCATGAGTGTCATTGGACCAAGTGAAGGAGTTTCTCTCAGCCAATCTAGGATTATATCTGCAACCACCTAGTCTTCGCTAGCTTTGTTTTCAGGGCTCTCCCCCTAGAGGTGGACACCTATGGATCTCCTTATTAACCTTTATCTGAAACATAATGATAAGGGATGTCAGTAATAGATAACAAATTTTACACCGTGATCTAAATACACAACTGGTTGGCGTAGTACCTGAACCAAGCTGCTTCTGCGCATTGTGGATGCATGCAGCCTAAACCTACACCTTGGGTATGGGCATTTAATTGTGAACCTACCTGGCTCACTTTTAATAACCTCATAATTATTCTTAGTGAGAATGTGATATGTAGTAATTGCATTACGGCAGTCCATCATCGTTTGAAACACAGTGCCTTTGTAAGCTGAGGATCCTCCCTGTTCCACTCAATTGTTGGCAAGTCTTCACCTTCGTAATCGGCTAAAACGAGGCTGTCATCGTTCTCATTCTTCTCTTCATCATCAGTCTCATCAAATCTGGCACCAAAAGCAATATCTTCCATGTATTGATCCTCCATTGCACTTACTGCATCGATCTACCAATTCAGGAAACATTAACTCATCCTCATCATCTTGAGTGATCCCCAATCTCTGCATCGTCCTCCACATTGACCACGAGGGCGATACCACCACTGCCGGGGACAGATGGTGCTGCTGTGGACCTACAAGGATCGCCGCGGCGCACACTATTAGCGAGAAGCGACAGCGAGAGAGACATGATGCCCGACCACGATGATGCCCGACCACCTGATGATGCCCGAACACCAGATGATGCCTGGCCCCTGTCCACATGGACACGAATTTTACCGAAATGGCAAGAAGCATTCAAAGCAAAAAGAATTCCCAGATCATCGTCGGAAATTAGTGGAACCAATCTTTGCTCCGTGCTGTTGAAATATTCGAAATGAACTGCATCGCGAGGGCTCCAGGGGTACTTATCCAAGATGTTAGCTTTCAAATCCCTCAACGAGATGGTGGTTGCAACCACTGCAGGGAAGTAAAACCCATTCATTTCGCGTTTAGAATCACGCGTAAAGCTAGAATCCAGCCTAACCACCGGCCGAAAAGCAGCGCTGGATCAATCCTATTCGAAAAGCAACGCAATTAGTTGAGCAACAACGATTGGCGCTCAAAACTGCCTACTGTTAATTCACATAGGCAGACGATGCTTTACCAGATGGAATCCATGCGTTAGATCCCTCCGATTCCCAATCTTCTCCGCGGCTGACGGGAAGAGTCGGTAAATCAGACGGATATACAAACTCTACGACGGGGTAGATCTAGATCTGGTGGAGGCGGATCCCTCTCCGCCTCCGGGGGTGGTGGTGGGGGCGGGGCGGCTCGGCGGCGGACGACGCCATAAGGTAGGAGGGCAGGACGGCGTGGCGGCGGAGGGCGGTGTGTGAGCTCCTCCGGTATCGGGCGGAGTGGAAAGCTTTGGGTGAGCTCCTCGAGTCAACAGTCAACATAGTTCGAAAGAAACGGTCAATTCAACACCAACGCGGCTCCCGAGCCGTCAGGTAACGGTGAAGGCCTCGACCAGGCGGCAACCCTCCCGTCGAGCGTCGCGACGGGTTTCAAACTAGAGGAGGGGAAAACTGAGGAAAAACTAAGGGGCTGGGGAAAACTGAGTACAACTAACGAACCAGGGGCACGAAAATAGAAATCCCAAAAAACAATGCCAGAGAGGCTGCCATCTGGGCCCTACATCCCTCGGCGGTGCGGATTTGTGTTGACTCGGCCAGCGAACCCGAGATTTCGCGATGCACCACGTCCGGGCCACCATACGCGACGTTTTGGCCGCTTTCGTCGGGCTAGGTGGCCTCAAAAACGAGAAAAAAAGTTTTGACATGCACCACGGAGGGACCAAAAATCGTCGGCCATGGTACACCAGCAACCACGGCGCGACTTCAACTTCGTCGGCCATGGCAACTTTTCTTGTAGTGAAGAACATTGCTTCTACACTGGACTTAGTTTGGTGATAGTCCCTTTGCCCGTGAAGTTCATAGGTATGAGGCCTTATTGTTTTGCTTGCATCATTTTTGGCATCTTGTTGCTCCTTTGGACAATGATTAAGATGTGGCACAATCATAGGTAAGGGACTGGATGTAAACCTAGTCAGTTGTCCAAGAACAATGCTTGTACGCTAGACTTACTTCGCGGGGCAGTCCCTTTGCCTGTGGTGTTGATGGCTGTGAAATAGCCATATTTTCTCGCGTTTAAACCCCTAGCTAAGTCAAGAAATTGACTAAGTTTACCTCTTAAATTGCCACTAATGCCTAATCAATGAAAAGATGTGCAATCTCTTCTATTTTTGGATGTTGTGTAGGATATCACGTCATAATGGCAAATGGACCTTCAATTACTGAAAAAAATCACGTCAGGAGCATGGAAAAGTTGACTACGCTCGGAAAGACGGTTCCAGGGGCTTTAATGGGCACCAGTACAGGCAAGCCGTTGCGTTCCCAAGGTCAAACACTATAAAAGTCGTGAAGGGGCCGATGCTGAAAAGAGAGCCATTCGTCGCCAAGCAGAGCCGCCATCCACCAAATGCATCTGCAACCCACCGAAGGAGATCCATCCCCATAGTTCATCCACTCCGTCCTCCATCTCCTCCATAGCCATAGCCATCACCATTGTAATAGAGGTCTCCTTGAGAATTGACGACCATTGTGAGAATATTGTGATTTCAATCTAAGTATTTTGCACAATGATTTCTATGTTTGATCATGATCTTGATATTATGTGTGAGTAGTCCTCACGGGCTGCGGGTTGGGGTGAATCCTCGCAGCAACTTTGTGCATCTAATCTTATGTTATGTGTAAGGATTGAATATGAGTTTTGCGATCTTGTATCCTTGTCTCTTTGCCTCGTCTTTGACGATCTGCAGGTACTAATGTCATTATGGAGGATCAAGGGAAGATGTGGGATGAGTGGAGAATGGCGTGTAATCGAGAAACCTAAGTGACAGAAAGGGGAAAGTACCGACACATGTTTATTGATTCATTCGGGATCATAGCACAATCATCTAGCTTAAGGCTTTGGTCTGTATTTACTTAATAACTGTTGTTGCTTGCGGCAGTGAGGATAATGGTTGGACCATTATGATCTTGTCACCTCTGGCTTTAGGGGCAAAGATATTTATGGATGTGCTACCCACAAATATCTTATCTATATTTTACTTGTTACACATATGAGTTTTATTTATATATGTATGCATAGCTGCAGGTGGAACCTTAACCCTGACCCATTTCCATCATTAAACACAACCCCCTTAAAAGTAAACTAGATAGTCCTGGTAAACCGAAGATAAGATACACTAGCAAATTCTTGTAGACGTTTCCTTCATTACACCATTTAGCGGTGCTTCCCAAGGTTTGATTAAATTTAGGTCTTCTAGGGAAAAAGCTTACCATAGTACAATCTGTAATCCGGATTGGAGGTATCAGATTTCGCCGCCGCTAGGGTTGTCGAGTGAGGGGAAGGGATTTCATCGCGAACTGGCAGCCTCTTGCTTCCTTCTATCTGCGTATTCGTTGCGAGAAAGTATAATAATTCAGGGGCTTCATTGCAAAAAGACACAACGATGCGGGAGGGACACGTGACATCTTCTGGACTGTTTGTATGAATATGCACATGATGGACAAGGTTTTGTACTGCGGGAACTGAACAAAAAAGGTTTAGTATAAAACTGCACATGGTGAACAAGGTTTTGTATGAATGGTGTAATTACCTCACAATGCTACTACGAAAAAGTCTCTTAAGTAATAAAGTAGCTTACGGGATTATGTGGAGCTTAGAGCATCTCCACCGGCGCCCCTGATAGCAGCCTCGATAGCGATTTGGGGGCCGGGAGCGAAAATGGGCTCGCACCGGCGCGTCCCAAATGGCGCCGGCGATTTTTGGAGCCCAATAGAAGCGTCGGCAACCCCGTGCCGGCCCCTTCGCCAAGGGCACGAATCGGGCGCGCCAGCGCCTCGCGAGGCTGAAAATCTTAGGCGTGGGAGCCGCCTGTCAGCCACACAACAACAAAATATACATCTTCTCCCCCCAAACCCCGTCCCCTCCGCCGCTCATTTCTCCCGCCAGCCGCTCCATCTCCCATCCAGCCTCCAACCCGAAAAACCCTCGCCGCCGCGCCATGGCACCGAAGAGAAAGGCTCCGGTGAAGGCAGCGTAACCGCCGACGAAGGAGCCGCCGAAGATGCGCACCGTCGCGCCGAAGGAGAAGCCGGCGACCATGCCGTAGGAGGATTGGGAGACGGAGATGGAACGCCGTGCCTTCGTCACGGCCGACCGCAGTTGGTGCCGCATCGCCGCCCTCGACGCAGCGAAAGCGGCAGCCTCTACGGAAGCGTCCCTGAGCTTGGGCGGCGGCCTGAATAGCATCTCGAGCTCCCCGTTGTCGCCGGGTTACTACGCGGGGTACACCGCGGACGGGCCGTCGATCTTGCAGATGCGGCTGTCGTAGATGGACGGCCGCACCCGCTACTCCCCCGAGTTAGGGGACAGCGACATAACCGTCCACAACAACGCCCCGTTCTCGCCGGATTCAACGGCTCGGGGCAGCGGCGCCCTCCGCTTCCCCGATCTGAACGATTCGCCTAACCTGCGCTGCACCGAGGGCCACGTGACAGACGGCACCGGCCTTCCCCGCGACCTCTTCCCCGACGACGACAGGCGCATCTAGCAGGTGTTCGGCAGCGCGTCTGGCGTGTCCATGGGCCAGGACGAGGTGTGTTTCCTTTCTTTCTATGTGTTGTGTGTATGGTAGACACTGGCGGGGACTGAAAGTTTGTAACTTTATGCGTAGATTGCCGATGAGGAGGAGATCCTGAACGGCATCATACGCGGCCATGCCTACGAACCCCCGGTCAACGACTACGAAGAAGAGGCCGACGAGGACGAAAGTGAGGAGGAAGTCCAGGAGGAGTTGATCGACGCCGAGACCGGCGCGAGGGTGAGGAGGACGCGTAGGCGTTCCGCCGGCACTCATGGTCCGAGGTGGAGGTCCTTGGAGGAGGAATGCCTCATCGAGGCGTGGAAGCAAGTGAGCTTTTGCCCCATCACTGGCGCAAACCAATCCGGGGGCAAATACTACAAGCGCATCCTCGATTGTTTCAACGAGAAGAAGAACTATGGTGATTACTCCACCATAGAGATGAACCGGAACGAGGGCGCCCTCTCTCACCGTTGGAACTTGATCAAGACGGCGTGTAGCAAGTTCCACGGCTACTATGAGAAAATCAAGGCACGGAAGGAGAGCGGTAAGACGATGGTGGATTGGGTATGATCTACGCCTATCTTATTTGATGGTCCATGTTGTTGCATATGAATTGATGATCAATATTGTTGCATATGAATTGATGATCCATGCTGTTGCATATTAATTGATGATCCATGTTGTTGCATATTAATTGATGATCCATATTGTTGCATATGAATTGATGATCCATGTTGTTGCATATGAATTGATGATCCATGTTGTTGCATATGAATTGATGATCCAACTTGTTTTTCATTGTTATGCATCATATATTGTTAGATGTTGTCTACTCTCGAAATGTACAAGCACCAACACGAGGACAAGGACTTCCCGTTTATGCATTGCTACAACAAGCTTCAAGGTTGCAAGAAATGGGACGACCTCGTGCACACTCTCTTGAAGGACGGGGAAGATGGGCCGTTCGATCCAGCCGACGCCTCCACCGGGCGCCCCACTTGCAACAAAAAGGCCAAGGCTGATAGGAATGCGGCGCCGGTATTGGCAGCCATGGACGCCTCCATCGAGAAGATGATCACCTCGTTCTCGGTGGAGAACAAGGAAGCTGCCGATAGATTCGCCGTCGTGTGGAAGGCCATCCTCGACAAGAAAGACGCCAAGATTGAGTTGGAGAGGGAGAGGGTGGGGGCGGCGAAGATGGAAGCTCACGCCGCTGCCATGAAGGCCACCAACAAAGCGACGCAGCTATCATTGGCCAAAATGTCTCAAGAATCGAATATCTTGATGGCCGACATGGAGAATATGGACCCCTTGGCGCAAGCGTGTAACGAGATGTACTGCGAGCGCATCGGCCAAGAGGTGATGGCGGCGCGAGCTGCGTCGGCGTCTCCCCCGGCACCATCCACTTTCATGACTACCCCGGCACCGTCTGTGTTCATGTCTCCCCCGACACCGTCGATGTTCATGCCTCCCCCGGCGACCGTGGATCCTGTTGCAGCAACGGAGCTGCCGCCGACCGCCGATGAGGAAGTCGTCGAGGTTGCACCGCCCGTGACCTCCTTCATGTGATCATGTGATCATCTGGCTTGGAAGCCCTTTTTTTTTGCGCCGGAAACGGCGATCTGGTGGCCGTGTGTTGGCCCAAACTTCTTATTCCAAAACCTATTCGTATTTGGTGGCAGTGTGTTGGCCAAAACTCCATATTTGTAGACTTATTCAAATTTCTATGGTTGTGTTTGAGATTTAATATTCAAATTAACTATCGGGGCCGCCTATTTGGGGGCGCCGGTGTGGGAGCAGCTCCCACAAATGGAGGTGCCGGCGCCCCTGCCGGCGACTATTTGGGGGGACGCCGGTGGAGATGCTCTTAGAGAATAAATTAAGCCCCTAGAATCACGGGAGGCAACCAGCTTTGATCCAACTGAATCCACCCACGTTTGCTCGTAAATTTACCCTGTAAAAGCATCTCTAGCAGAGCCCGTAAACAGGCCAAAATTGAAAAATAACTCTAATTTTAAGGGTTTGGTTCGTATATCGGTGCAGATCAGATACAGTAAAGTAGTGGAAACTAAAAAAAAATTCGGGCCGAGACCGAAACCCCTACTCAGCCTGTATTTCTAGGGGCCAAACGAGCGAATCGAACGCAGCCCGAACATAATCCCTAGTTTGCGCGCGAGGGAAGTCTCACCTTCTCCCAACCGCCGCCGCTGCCGATCTGTGCGCCCTCACCGCCCTATGCGCCGTTGCGGTGACCCAGCATACCACTGCATGATGTAGTACGCAAGTCGTTGACATAACACAAGTGAAACACCATTCCACTCATATTACATCCCTCAGAGTGGTACAACTGAAACATATGCGAGCCCAAGGCATGTCTATAGAAGGATACACGAACTGTTTACAGAAGATCAACATAGCCTTCTGCTTTACAGTGAGGTAAAACTTCAAATAAAGGTCCAAAAGAACAACTCGTAGTCTATCTTATTGCTAACACTAGCTCTAGAGATAGTTGGCTTGCTATAGAATTCTAGCTACTTAGGTGCTAGTATTAGGGAAATAGTTCCCTTCTATTACTAGTCTAGGTTTTCCACTTAAGTTGATGCAAAAGTTGACTCCATTGACTTCATTGATTGGGTTCTCCATCTTGTAGTTGACTCCTTTGTCTTCGAGTTCCACGGTAGTTTATCCTCCGGTGATTTTGATCTAAGAAGGGGTTCAAAAGGGAGGGAATGAGTACGAGCGTACTCAGCATGTTCATTATAGGAAATAGGTGTATCATGCACTAGCTACAACCACAGACCAGAAAGTCATAGGCAAATACAAGTTTTCGTAAACATTTCTTTAAAAGGTTTATTTTATTTTGAAAACTATGCCCGTCAGTCTTCACAGGTTGACCAGAACTTCATGGGGTTCCTTTCCTGCCGCGTTCGTAGTTCCCTTCCGGAACAGGAGTAACCACAATTTAATACTCTCTGCAGAGGTGCGTTACTTTTCCCCTAAGAGAACTTATCCTTATTGCCAACCAGGCGTATACTTTCCCGTCCACACTTCCTTGGTGTGAGACCAGGTATAAGATCCAAGCCAATCACTGCCTTCTCCGCGAACCTGCATACCCACCCTTTTGTCCATCCGCATCCCCGGTAGACATCTCCCGATCATACGACTTTACCCACGATGTGCTATGGACAATCCATCATAGACGGTAGAGCACTCTCATCCACAAGGATGGGGATTTTAAAGGATTTCCCAACCTACTGCGGTGTTCTCGCAACACCCAGCAAGGCTCTATCAAGTTCGTTGATATTGTAGAAGGAAAAAGATATCCTAGAGCCATTATAGATCTGATGGTTAACTCGAAATGTACGACGCTAGAATCACTAGATGACATTGGTGATTAGTCCTAGATGAGTAGTACCCTTGCAATGGAACCTCCACCAATCAACACATACCATGGTTTCATTGCCCACCACATAGTCATATTCATAATTGTAAAATAATATTTTGCTTTTCAAAGCAGGAGTGATAAGTATAGTACTTTGCATATAGTTTGATAAAAATAATCAAATGACATGAGCAAGCGATGAACTTGCATTTCTTGACTGCAAGATTACGCAGGCAAAAGCTTCGATACAGAATAACTCCAAATTCTGAAATACCATCATCGTCCGGTAAGGATAATTTTTAAAGAACTGGCAAAGATACTATAATGCATAGTATGAGATGCAATCTCCCCGAGCGTAACCTAACCCCGGCGATTTAGGATTGGGTGAGTTGTAAAGATTTCTTTAGGGTGTGTTGCACTTTTAGATTGGTTCTCAAATAAGGTTCTTATTAGGGTTTGGTTATATTAATATCGTAAACAAGTGATAATTCATCATAACAAGCATACACATAAAGGAATTGTAGTTGAATAATATGTAAAGAGCAGTTGTCAGTTTTAAGTTCCACAGTGCATGGTTGATGATTACTTATTATGTACTTCAAAAGAATAACTCTTGAAGAACAAGTTACATAATAAATAAGAAGTATTTCAAGTAGGAACTATTGACTTGTATGGTTTGCTTGGTATTTACTTCAAAAGAATAACTTTTGAAGAACATGTTCAATAAAGAACAAGAATTACTACAAATAGGAGCTATGTGATTCTAGGTTTACTTTTTGATTCCTTTAGTTCACTAATAGGGACTAGTTGGTTCTTAAGTAGAATGGGTCTATATGCAGCAAGTATTGGCAGATTTATTACTATGATTGATCATAGGTATCATATCAAAGGATAGTTATCAAGGTGGTGCCATGAGTTAAACATTAGGGTTTATTATGACTTCTCATTTGCTTCACTGAGTATTCAATAATGGTTTCCTAAACTAGGTGGTTTATTATCCTCAAGTAAGATTTAGTTGATTAGAAACATGTAAATGAATTATTATACAAGGTTGTTATTATGGTTGATCACCATGGTTCTATTTAGTAATGATGGTTAAGGTTGATTCCAATGGTTTTACTAAGCTATGAGTTAAGTTGGGGACATGAAATTAACAAGTGAATTAGGGTTTATCATTATGTGCAATTGAGTCTTTCAAATAGTATTAGAGGAACCTTACATAGTTGAGTTCATAAACATCTAAGGCTTGCAATACATGGTTAGGCATTAGCACCATGAGGTGATACTAGTTGGTCATATAAGGTTTATTCAAAAATGAAGACATGAAATGATGACTTCCTGTGAATTGGTTTTGTTTTATTTTAGGAGATCATGAGCATGCATCAATTCTATTAGGATGAATTTATGAGTAAGAGTCCAAATCATATGATCACATTCCATAGGTTTCTAGGGTCTTAGAAGTGTGAACAACTTAGGGTTCTAACACAAAATAATAGGGTTAAGGGTTTTTATTCTTATTTGAACTAGGTTTCTACATTGTGATGCTATCCTTAAAATAATAGTTGGAAATGGAGTTGAAGTGATTAATTACTTTGAAATAAAATTAATAAAGGATTTAACATTTTAATAATTTTAAAATATTTAATAATTAAGATAAATACTACTTAGGGTTTAATTCAGGAATCAGGGTTTATAATTGTTATTAAGTTTTAAAATAATAACTTGTTCAATAAAAAGTTTAAGTAAATAAAAAACTTTTGATTACAAAAATAATATTAGTTTTAATATTTTCTTGCTTTATTATTATTTAAAGAAAATGGGAAACAGTAATTTGCAAATTAGAGTTTTTTAAATACCACTAATATTTAAGTTAATGAAAATATGATAAAGAAAATGAATCTTAATATTTTCTTCACTTACTGAATAGTTATTATTTACTTTTGAAACTTAACTAATTATTAAATTCAAATTGTATTTTGAATAAAAGAAAAGGCAAAATTAATACAAGATTAAATAATTGAATTTTTATTTTGAAAAACATTTTCATATTATTTTTTATTGAATAGAGTTTATTTTTGTGAGAATTTTGATATATAATTTGTATTTTTCTGAGTTGAAACGAATTTTATTTATTTTTGCAAAGTTTCAGTATTTTGTGGAATTTGAATTAAAGGACAAATACTAAACATACCGGGCTAAACCTAACAATGGTCACTGACTAGTGGGGTGTAGTCCAGGTCAGCTGCCTCGTTGGCAGTTGACCGATTCAAAGTGGTCAACAGGTCCCACTGCCACATCGACATAACTGGCGGCTTGACGCCGGCGAGTCAGAACACGACAGCGACGCCGATTTCAGGCTTCTCGGGATGGTCTACTACATTTTTCTGGACCCCCTCGACCTGCTGAACACGATGGTGGTGGCAGTTTACCGGAATACTCACCGGAGCATCACCGGAGAAGGCATCTACGGCGGCGCTACTCTGGCCAAACGGCTAACTTGAGCTAGGGCTAGCCAAATGATGCGAATAAGAGTGCTATCGTCGCGTATCCATACCCTGAGGATGATGGTGTGGTCAGCGACGTCGATTGGTGACGGAGGAGAGCTTGATTTCGCCATTACCGGCGATGTACTGAGAAAGGGAATTCCAAAATTGGCGTTTCACCAGGCTCCCCTTGATGCTCTACACCTCCAGATGAATCTACGCGATCAGGCGCGTCGACTGAGCTACGCCATGGACTCGGGGATGACCCCAGTCGACTTGTGCTCGACGCCGGCGACGGGTTTCAGATGAATTTGATAGATATGAAGGGTTGGAGGAAGAATGGGAGGGTGGCGAAGGATTAGGATTTCACGGTGGAGCTCTAGGTGGTTTTATAGAGCGAGGCGAGGTCCGGCTCGACATTTCACCGGCGGCAGTGGCCGGGATGCTCTACGATGATGGAGGGTTTCTTGGGCGCGAATCTTGGCGTGAAAAGGATAATACGGACGCGAGAAGCTTGGATGTGGCTCTGGTCTAGTCTTTGGTGTCCTGGCTTGTTCTTATCGGCGACGAAGACGTGGCCGGAGCTTCCCTCTGCGCTGTCGTCTTCAGAGAGGAAGAGAAACACATTCGTCTTCTATTTAATCGAATCGGTATAATGGGCTCAGGTTGAGCTGCTTCTGGCGTTGCTGGCTTGCTCCTGGGCCGCGGTGGCAAGGTAGGCCTGATAAGGTAAGCCTCTCTCATTTTCTTATTACTGGTTTCTTTTTATTTTATGTTTGTATTTTCAATTTGAATTCTCTTTTGGTTTTGCAGGTTTCTAATTTTTTAAATCTTAACAGAACTTGATAATAATTGTGTTGTTCAAACAAATATTTAATGTTTGATTAAATTGGTATTTTGTGAGGTCGTTCTATATTTAAAATAGACATGAATTAATGTGTTTATTTCAATTCCTTTTTATTGAGGACCCAAATCTTTTTAACTAATTTGAAATTTATGACATTTTCATGGTAACATGTTATTAGGTTTTATTAATGTGCTTAACAATATTGGTTGTTCATACGTATTTTAATATGGCTAGAATTTAAAATAAGGTGTTAATGAAGATGTGTTAGGGTCATGATTTCATGTGCCAATTATTTCTAAGGGCATGAAAATTTATTTAGGTTTATTTTAAAATCCTTGCTATTGTTTGATTAACTAATTATGTACTAGGACTTGTGTTTAGGGTATGGTCTTAGAGTTTACTTGTGATGCACAAGTTAGGGTTTATGCATAGGTTCTATATGGTTATGATCTACGGTTTCCCTTATACTTATCAATTTAGGCAGTAAGGAAATAGGAAAGTGCTCTAGGGTTTTGGTTATGTTTCACTAATATAACATGACTCTCACCCCCAAGATTAAAGGTTGGTTTGAACAAATAAGATTTAATACTACTCTAGTATTCTCTAGGATAGACATGGCTATGGTTAGCATCTATAATCTCTGTCACTTCTAAATGTCTTGGAATAGCCTAAGGTCCTACTCAAGAGATGATGATATCATCCTCTAAATATATGGTTTGCCTAGGAATTCTACCTTGGTATCTTATGTAGCTTGTTCTTCTTGAAATCTGATAAACCTGCATCTTGTGGTATGCCTCCACCTCCTAGCTTCTTCATCTTGATCCTAGCTAATGTATGGGTGGTCTGAAGGTTTTGGTTTCCTTGTAACATGGTACTAGATGATCAAATGGATGAAGGGTGTGGCTCCTTTTATAGGCTTGGGCAAGCTCTAGTATCATGACACATAGGTGGGTGACTCTTGTTTTGGTTTGATGAGTAAGGTTCTTGGTTGTCATGACCTCATCCATAGCAATCCTTTGAGCATGAGGTGGCATAGCTTGGAATGGAAGTCATGTAGATATTTTCATCCTATGTGGCATGATTATTATCCTCTCATATGATTTATCTTTGGATAGCCAAGTGGCATTTGTTACTAAATATCTTGTGGATGGTTTTATTATTATGGATGAGGCACTATATCATACTTGATTTGATTTATATTATAATATTGGTCAAAAGGTCAAGGTTGAGGGTTATTCCTCAATTTTGGATAGTTGGTGTTTGATTTCACCAAGGCATGATCATATGAGTTTCAAAATACTCACAGTTAGTTTTATTCAAATAGTTTGGACTATAATTCATAATGTAAACGGATTTAGTTTTATGATATTCCATATATTTAATAAGTTATGGTTTAAATAAGAATGTGTGAATTTTATGCACTTTACACCCTGTGGTTTACCTTTTTTGGTAATAAGTTTAGAAGTGAATTAAATTACACACAAAGGTAGTTGCTAAATTCTAAGTGTTAAAAGTTAGGATTTGATTCTTAAAGAATGTGTTGTTGTAAGGAATACCATGTTATGATCCTTTATAGGATCTGGTATTTAATCCTCACTTAAGGTGTTGTGATAGTAAAGCTAATCCCATTTGATCTAGTCCATAGATCAAATTATTTCTACCCAAAACAAGGTTTTAGCGAAGATCAGAGTGAAGTTTATAGCGCTTGACTTGATTCCAGCAAGTCAAGTGAAACTTCAGTTACTGTGACAGGTTTTATTTGAAAGCGCGAAAATTCGCCAGATTTTCTATGCATGAATGCAATGCACACTCTGGTGTTCTCTCATTCTCGCCACCATGAGTCTCGAATCGACCCAGCCGACCGCCGTTGCTAGCTCGCAGGCCCCGCCACCCTCTCCCGCGGTCGCCGGAGCTTCCGCTACACCAACCAACCCCGCGACCCCCGCCGACGTTGCTAGCATTGTCTCGTCGACGAGCGTGCTCAAGCGGCAGCGCGCGGGAACGCATGTGGTCCCGCAAGCCGGTGCCGCGGCAGCCAGCGCTGATGTCCCGGCTGTTGCCAAAGGGGCGGTCGCATCGAAGCTGAAGGCATCCCGTGCCAGACCAAAGAATTCGGCACCGAAGAGGACAAAATTGAAGGCGACGACGAGCCGTGATGCCCCGCCTCCGTTCCCATCCCCGTCAACGCCGCCGCCGCCACCGGAAGCCACCACGAACAACGCCCAGGACATGCTCGACGACGGGTCAACAAGGTACAAATTACAACTCTTCCTCGGTTTTCATTGTGAGTATATATTTAGGACGCGTACTGTTAGGAACGACAACACCTCATACATGGAGATGTTGGACGAGGTAAACATTACTCCACTCGCTCCCTTCGATGTTGGGATGGGCGGAGATGAGGCCAACGCGGATGAAGGGGAAGAAAATGAAGGAGACGAGGGTGTGGTCGAGGTCGAGGCCAATGGAAAGAGGAAGAAGAGACGGGCGGACAACTACATGGAAATAGAAGACACGACCTTGTGCCGAGCTTAGGCCGCCGTGTAGATGGATGCAGTCTCCGGCACCGATCAAACCAGGAAGCGCTACTGGCAACGCATCGAGGACAAATTTCATAAACTGATGCCGCGTGTTCGCTATCCTATCGATCGCACGTACCGATCTCTCCAAGGACGTATTGTAAACAAATGTCTCAAATATCAATGGCGTATGCTATACTTTGTTGATATAATCCTGGCTCATGTTTGGTATCTGCAACTAAAAAAATGTTCCGTGGAACATAATTGGCTTGTTTGGTATGACCCTTGTATGAAATGTCAGATCTCTTTTATACCAAAATGTTATTGAAACCATACTTGAAACATCTCTATTCCTTTTATGGAATTAGCTCAAAGATTTAATTTTTTTTTTAATGAACTGAAAAAAATCAGAAAAACAAAGCAAAATATTTGAAACATATGTGAATGGTAAATAATTTTTTAATGGAAAACTTGGAAAATCATATATAACCCTTATATGCAATATGTCATATCTCTTCTATACCAAAATGTTAGTGAAACCATACTTGAAACATCTCTTGTTTATTTTATGGAATTAGCTAAAAAATCAAAATATTTTAATTGTATTTTGTTACTAATGACATATATGGATAGTAAAGGATTTCTCAAATATCAGTTGTGTATGATATATACATTGTGGAAGCTAACATAGATTTGTTACTTATGACATATATGGATAGTAAAGGATTTCTCAAATACCAATTGTGTATGATATATACTTTATCACTAATAATATTTTTTATTTCTAAAATGTAATTGGGTCATATTTGGTATGACCCAATTCTTGATAATGTATGAAATATATATCATATATCTTTGATACGGAAATGTTAATGAATCCATAGTTGGAATATATCTTCTTCAATTTATTTGTATTAGCTCGCAAAAAAATTGGGAATATTTTGATTCTGTATCTCAAAAATGAATTGAAACTAATTGAAAACCAAAGAATAATAAATGGAATATATGTGAATGTATTTCACTGGAATACTTGTGAACTTATTTTTAAACCGATATGATATTTGAAATATTATTTAAGAATTATATGAATAAATCATTTTACAAATTATTTCGAATCCTGAATTTAATTACCATATCGGAATTTGGTCGGGATAGATTTTAGAACTTTCCCTTGTCTAGGGGCTACCCGCTGGAAACTAGATTCTCTCAGGCGCGGAAGGAAAAAAAAAACAAAACGAACATCGTGTGTGGGTCCAGATCGTGGGAGGAAAGTGCATGTTTGGTGGGTCCAGGATTGTAATACAGCACAGTAAAGAATCTAAAGTACTGCCAATACCAGGGAATACTATTGGGGTACCCGAGCAGGTGGAGCAAGGTAATTGGACGAAGGGACACTGGTAGAAACCGGTTCCGTTAGAAAAGACTTTCCCCGCTTATCTGGCCTTCAAAATGAATTTGCATGCACCAACTGGTCATGCAGAGAGAGAGGACGACCGGAAGAAGACAATGGCAGCGACGCTTCTAAGTGTTTCACGCCAATTTCTCCCGGTGGGCATGACCAAAAGAGTGTTAAATTATATATAGTAGTTTTTGTACTCTTCTAACATGTACTACATATAAATAGAAGTTGGCCCAACCCTTTAGACCATCGAGCTTTGTTTCACACAACTCTTTAGGCTTGTCGCCGTGGTGGCATCTCGCCATGTCACCCTGCCGCCGCAGGTGGAGGCGGCATGACCCACTGCATGAATGGCTGACGACAGCGTCTTTGCCGGAGCTAACAGGCCGCCACGCCTAATGGTGTCAAGGCTTGCCAGGCGACACGTGGCCCTGCCGACACGTGGCCATGCCGATACGGATAGGTTTTTCTCTTTGACAATTTTTTTTGCGAGGTGGTCTTTTTTGATAATTCATTGGAATAGGTAGTTCTTTTTGTCAAAATTTCCCACAAACCAGGCAAAATTCATGTGGTTGGTGAACCTTTTTTTAGAAACACAATATATTGAGCTAGCAAGCTGCTTCAATCCTCTTCGGTACCCTGGTAAGAAAAATAGTGCGTCTTGAATTTGCTGCTCCACAATTAAAGTTTGGTTACATAGTTGATGAGGTGCCTAATAATAAAGCTAGGGGTTTCATCGACCCAATTACAAGAAACTTTACTACTATAGCAATCCTTAGCAATCTCATGAGCTACCTCACTTGCTTTTCTTGGGCAGAATTGAATTTGTACACCTCCAATAAACGCTATTAGATCAACACAATCAGCAAAGATAGCCGAGGACTCATTCCACCGGGTGGCTTCACCTATGCAAGCCTCCCATAGAATCAGATTCCACTTAGATATTATTGCATCCCATATGATTTTGCATTTTTGCATTTGAACGTGGTTGGTGAACCTATTTGGTTTTGTTTACCAACTTACCGTGTCCTCCATATTTTAAGGTGACACACCTAAGCTGTTTAACAGGTCAACAGTTGACACTTAGAATTCAAAGTTTCCCTACAGTCAAATTAGTACTGGATATTTTACTCCGATAATGTACGTAGTACTCAAGCGCTCACACTTATAACAAGTGTTTGGCTACATCATCATCTCGCCGTTGTCAACTACCAAATCATCTACCATGGAGAACCCGGCGTTCACGGTGGAGCTGGACATCACTAGGGGGTCATCCTACGGCAGGTTCATCTCCGACGTGCGCAAGCAGCTCGTGCTCCACGCCGGTGCGACGCGCCACCTGGAGCTTGTCTTGCTTCGTCCTCAGGAAGAGGACCCCGGCGAGGCCCCATGGTTCGGCGTCACGCTCCGGTCTGGCTCTGGGCAGCAGCAGCAGCCGGTGCTGCTCCGGATTCGCGCAGATAACCTGTACCTCTGCGGTTACCGGAGCTCGGCCGGTCTGTGGTCCGAGTTCCGTGGTAGCTCATTCATCAACGGCGCAACGCAGCTAGCCTGCGCCGATAGCTACGGTGACATGACGAGCGTGGCTGGGACAGCACTCGACAAACTCGTCCTCGGCAAGGAGGAGCTCCAAGCCGCCACGGTGCATCTGGCGGCTAGCACCGGCACCCCGAAGGAGATCGTGAGATCGCTGATGACTATCTCGGTGATGGTGTGTGAAGCCGTCAGGTTTAGGAGCGTCGGCGGCGTGCTCACGCACATGACGTGCAACCCCGCCCGGCGAGGGGTGCTGCCGGCGCACATGGTAGAGCAGGTGAAGAACTGGAGGAAACTGTCGGAGTACTGGCTCGGGGCCGTTCTCTACGGACAGCCGTTCAAGCCGCCCATCGAGGCCGACGGCAGCCAACAATACGACTACATCCCCCAGCACCTGCTTGCGCCGGCCAAAATCGATTGCCAGGACCACGCCATGATGGCCCTCGGCGTCGCGCTGAACCGGCAGGAAGGACTGCAAAACAAGCACCAGGATGCGCTCGACAAGCATTGGAGCGCCGTGCTCGCCCACGCTCGCAAGCTTGACAGGGAAAGAGCATCTACATCCAGCAGATGAATGGCAACAACCGGCCCGTAAGAACATGATCTTTGCTATACCTGATATATCTTGCCTTTCTTTTGGCTTGAAATGTGATCCATGTTACAGAAGTTATCCTCTGGTGATGTGCTATATCTGTATCAGCAAAAAATGGATTTACAGAACTTGTGGATTATATTATGGCGTGTCAATGTTGGTTCACCCATGTCTTGTAATAATACGACCTCTGATGAATGGTTCGATGTCGCCTTCCAGGACCGAGTTGAGGTCTGACAGTTGGATGCCTGTGTTTAGATCATGAACCAATTCCTGGGGCCCAAACGTATATCGTCTTGTCTCGCGGTAGTATTTTACCTCTACATCCTGTTTCTTGATCATCTTTGTGCCCGACGCTCCTAATTCTGTTGTTATAACGAGGAGCTTTGCTTTCAACCGGCTCATGGCTTTCAGCTTGTTTGCAAAATAGCTTCTTTCACCTGTAGAGAAACCACACAAGTACATTTAACCTGCAGCTATATGTGGATTTATACTTGCATCAACATTCGACATTTATTTCCAGTACCTGAGCTTTCGGCAGTAACTCCACTTGATATGTGTTGAACTCTGACAGTAGCACCATTTCGTCGACCTGGATTTCCAGACTCACTGAGAGAAGGAGAAATCTCCAGATCATTGTCATCCAAGTGAAAATTAAGTGGTCTATCCAAGAAGAGAGGAATTATATCGACTCTAGCTGAAATTGCCTGGAAGCTTTGGTAGGTTTAGAGTTAGCCATTCTGATATAAATCATCGTCAGAAAAAGATCAGCATAAAAAAGTCATTCCGATAGTGCCAAACATTGCAATGAAAAAGATCATGGTAAAAATGCCCTTCTAGTGTAAAACAGCACAAGGAGAAGTTTATGCCAAAAACCAGTAAACCACACACACACTTGGACCTCCAGACCATCATACCACAGTTTCTCCATAACATAAATGCAAAGGATTTGAATTTGGGAGAGTTAATATTGAAGAACTCGGAGCCCAAAGGTCACAAATGGGACTTTACTGACATAGTGTTAATTATATTCTCTGATTTACAACGACATAATTAGTTGTAAGAAAATTCTGAATTTTCAAAGAATATATTGATAATTACATTGATATTGAGTTCAAAAAAGTAAGAGCATGTACAATGGGGTGATGTCAGCCTTCCCCTAGCTGCTACGTCAGATTTTTGCTTAGTTGGCGGAGAGAGAACGAAGAAAGAGAAGGCTGCCTTTTCGTAGCTACGGGATGATCTCTTAGAAAATAAGAGTAGGCTATTTTCTCCATTGTATGATATGTTTTACCTTAGCAATACTATTTCCTACTAAAATTTAATTCATTTTCATTAATTTCTAGGGATGGCAATAAGAGATGATGCATTCTACCACTTATATGTATCGTCTTGTCTAGATGACTTGGAGGACTAAGAGAGGACGTGCCTTCTCTACCATTGTACATGCCCTAAGAATGAAGCCATGTCCTCCAGTTCCTAAGGTTTTTACTAAGTATCTAGGTGGCAGTTCTATATTTGACAAGTCGCTGGCTGGCATAGTTATATTCGTAACTGCACTCAATTCTATTGAAATGATTTTCAGAGTAGGGTTTTAGTGATATAACATTTGTGTTTAATTGCTTGCACTGTAAAAAGATGTTAAGATTTGTAACAGATAGGAATGGATAATTTAATCACCTCCTCAGTGCCAGAGTTTTCAATGGAAGAATTGATCATTCTGTGCATTCCTTTTTCTCCAGAAAGAATGCCAAACATGTACTCTGATTCAATCTCCAACGCTGCAAACTGGATATTACCACTTGTTGATGCAATCTGCTCTATCAGTCCTTGTTTGCAACCTTGCCTCCGTGCCCAACATGTATACATGTCAAATAGCTTCTCTGCCCATAGCTGAAATCAGAAAATACTTACAACATTTCAAAAAGGTGGGGATAATCAAATTTGATGAAAGTCCTACTTCGGATAAATACTATACTAAATCATTGAAGTGCTGACAACTATGGACTAAGATTTGGAAGAATATTTAGAATGGTCATCCTTTAGATTAGTTCCTTTACTCCACCTTTTTCAAGGTATCATAGTCTGTTGTCTCAATAACATGCTACACAAATTTAATTAATAAACAAATCAATGAAAATGACTTGGATAGTAGCAATACTCATAGTAGTAAAGTAGTATTATGATTAGTGCTATTCCGGCGCCGCGCTATTCTACCATCATCACGCGCTGATCAATATTTGACGTATCCAATGTCAATACAATCAACTGACCTCTGAAGCAACACCCTCTGATCCAGCAGTGACAATGATGCAAGCTCCTTCCTTGTCATAGGGACCCTTAAGAAGCTTGTACATCTCATAACGATCTAGAAATTCACTAGCATCCAAAGAGATATTGTATGCTTGCTTAAATAGCTCTCCATTTATGACATCCATCCCTGCTAGTTGACTTATCAACTTAGCCTCTTCAGCCTGCACATTGTATCTAATGAGCATCCGCGACAAAACATGGTAAACTCTAAACCAGCATTTCCACAGTTCAAAATCAAAGCACATAAAGTAAGGACACTCTAATTTATAATTCGTAATGAGCGGTGATGGGAAGTAGCTGGGCATATTGATTAGTCCATGTTCCATTTCTGAAGCATGGTCCTTGTGCCAGAACCAGCATGCTATACAAAGAGTATTTCCTTGTTCAAATTTGGGACAAAGCAAAACAGTTCACTGAACTCACATTACGCATCTAAGCAAGCACCTTATATAGAAGGTCTTTGAGATGATCAACCGCTCTGATGGCATCGGAGAGAGCGGAGAGCGCCTCATGTGACTTGGCTGGATTGTCCCACAAGCTGCGGCTTTGCAATACTTCCTCATGTTTGATCCTCTGTGCTTCCTCCCACTTCAATGCATTGGATGCAGTCATCTCGACCCGGATAACCGCATCTTCGATCCTCCTTTTCCAGGAGTACAGACCTTAATATAAACAACAAACAGATGTCAGTGTAAGATGTTCAAATCTGGCTCGTAATTTTTTTTTTGCGAAACACAGTAGAATCAAAGACGCTCACACATGCGCGCACACATTCACCCCTTTAAATCTGGCTCGTAAATTTGGCACATTTCGGTTGTACATTTGGCCCAAATTGAACTGTACATTAAGGACTGGTCGTAACCAGAAAAATTCTGGGACCATATAACCATCAATACATTAAGCTCTGCAGTAAAACAGTTTCGACTTTTGTTGATATAAAAAGGTACCCCAGCGTCGAAAAAAACAGACCTTTTTATAAAAAGGTTTGTTACTAGCAGCAGAACCACTGTTACCACGAATCATCTACAAAAGCCAACGTGACTAGGCTAGACGGATCATCACAAGATTTCGAGGAATTTCACTTATTCCTCACATTACTCTTTACAATAAAAAAAACTGCAATGGCGAACGTACCGAGCTCCTTGTAGGTGGTGGCGCTGTCACCACGGCCGTCTGGCGGGAGGGCCGCCGGGAGAGAGAGGCGGCCAACGCGGGAGCGGGTCGTCGACGCCCGCGAGGAAGCTGCCGGCCCCGCCGGCGGCGAGGCCGCCGTGGCCATGGGCGTGAGAATGCGAGCGGTGGCCGGGGGTGGGGATGACGCGCGTTTGTGATTTCAGAGTGGGGTGACTGGGGCGGTGTGTGCGGCGGAAGAAGGTGTAGCCTGGCGTGGTGTGGCTCACACGCGCCTCATCCTACGGCCAATCAGTTCACCCCAGGGCATAGCCCAAGTTTTTCGTGCTCAAGCTAAAAGCCACGTCAACATGACCATTTCCTATGATGTATGTGCATACCGCATTACCTTCACAACACGAGCCACTGATTTTCTTGGCAAGGGATATTTCATAGAATTCGCAGTCATAATTATAATTTTGATAAAATGCCACATTTTTCTCGCGAGAAAACACACAACTTTTGTGCTTGGTGCATTTTGATAGAAAGAGAGCAATATGTACAGCTAAAAAAAAAACAGATGACACCCTAGCTAGTCACCAATGCAACACACTAGGGACTAGGCGTGATTTGACCTTTCATGACTTCATTGACAGAAACATAATCGCATGATCATGTAAGAGGTCCCATTCCGCGTCACATTGGACTTGTGGTGAATGGCTAGCTCCTACAACTCAACGGAATCTTCTCCAACTATGGGCAATCATGCAGATGATCGGATCGACAGAGGACCTCGTGCCACATGGTGTGCGAGAACGAACAACCAGCGAGCGAGCAGGTGGGACGTGGTTTCGTAACAACAATAGCAAAGCAAACACATAAGGGCATTGTGAAGTCCACGTCTAGCTATCCGTTCATGAGTCCAGTATCGGTCTTGACAAGCAAAACCAATGAAGCAGTAGACATAAACAAGTTAGGACCGCCTTCCCCAAGGTCATGTAGCCAACCATAGATATCATGATGGATTTCCAGGTATGCAACTGGCCCCGAGTGTGAAGGTTGAGATATATGTACTTGTTATTAGTGTTGAAATGTCTCTAGGTTGTAGTGAACATCGATAGTCTACAAGCTTCCCAAATCTAATATGATGTGGTGCAACATGTAAGAAAGTATTTCTGTGAATTGCATCCTCTCAATCAGAGGGCACCTATGCATAGGTAGCTTCTCCTCATAACACCATCTATATTCTAAACATTGTCAAATTTTGGTATCCTCATCAACACCCTAACATGCATATCCCCTTGTGTGCCATAGGTTTTGCCTCTCTCTTCACCACCGATTCTCCTCCCTATTATTTACACCATTTCATCCTTGCAAACCCTACCATATATCTTCATTAAGTAAGGATGGCAATACACAATAATATGCAAACGCAAATGAGAAGAAAAATATCATCGTTACTTCCGGGATCGTTGGTAAGAACATAACTTTATCACACTCGATTTGCTGGACAACCAATCGAAGAAGAACATCAAGCATAAAACACATGCCTAGAATGCTCAATAGGAAAAATGAAACAAAGCACACCATTCACACATCTACCAAGTGTATTTGAGCTTTTTAGGTGTAATAGATTTACGTTATCACTCTAGCACGTTAAAAAAAAACAGAGGATTTGTCGCCATCATTAATTAGGCAGCATGAACACACAAACTATAGTGATTCACCTAACTAATTTTTTTTGGTCTGTGTGCATCCTTGATGTCTAGACTTGCTCTAGATATTATTTTGTTGCAAAATCTAGGTGTGATTAGTATCATCTTAGTATAAATATATTGCATTTATAAAAAAAATAGGAAAGAGAATAGAGGTGCACACCGTTAGGCACTGCTAAAATAGGCTTCTCTTCTGCCTTGTTAAAAAAAACTCGGCCCATGAGGTGCTTTTCATGTGCAATAATAATAATGCACTCATTCTATTCCAACCACAAGGCTTTTGGGCCATTAAAATGCCGGTTATCGAGATTTCTGTTAGAGGTCGTTTGGTATCCATCATTTGGGTCTGGAATTCTGGAATTCATTTTGGAATTCCATAGGTGGGCTGTTTGGTTGCCACAGAATTGGGCAGTTATTTCATTTAGGAATTCCAGCAAAATGATCCCATGGGTAAACACAATTCCAAGCTGAGACCTGTCATTTGCGATTCTCTATGAAAGGCTCTACAAATTCAATATTGAATTCTGCTGTCATTTGCAATTCCTGTGGCAACCAAACAAGTGTATATTTCTAAAATTATAATGAAAATGAAATGAATACATGTATTCATTTCAAAATGCTACAAACGAAATGAAAGCATGGCTTCCAAACAACTTCTTAGAAAAAAGGGTTTTATGGTAGAGCCTCCAAGTCTTAAAGCTGTCAGCTGTAAAAATTAGTATTTATTAAGAGAGCTTTCAAGCAACGCAGTTTGCACTTTTCTTCATCACAGTTTTCCTGTAACATGCCCCCTCTGATTTTTTTGTGTGTATTGCCCAATTCCCAATTTGATATGCGACGTGCAGTATGGTCAATCATGGATTGGCGCTTGTCTGATCTATTTTCTGCGGTTGGGTGAGACTGTTGCAGCCTGATGTCCTACTTATTGAAACTCTTGTCTAAAAAGTAGCTACCCTCCAATCCATATTAAGTAAAGTTGATTTCATTATCGAAAAAAGTAACGTTGATTTAGTACAACAACTTTATATTAAATCAGCGGCACTTGCTATGCATGAAGGGATTATACTATTTTCTAAATTTTATCAGTACAAATGCAAAGGGAAGGGCCTCCGACTTCATTTCGGAGTTTCTGAGAGGGAAGATTCATTCAAAAGAAACGAAGAAAAAGAAACTGTAGATATGAGAGAAAACCTGTAGATTGGAGAGTCCATCATCAGCCCAACAACCGAAGTCACGGACTAGTACTGTAGCCCAACAAATGCTTTAGTTAAGCAATCAGGCAAACAAACACACGCTGGGCCGCCGCCGGCGACGCCCACCACAAGGACGGAAGGTCCGCCACGGATCGACCGGCGTCCGGCAACGCAGGACCCAATCTGGACCCTCGCAGCCTCGCTACACACCTTCCTTTTCAGCGCCATCCTGCATTTTTCCTTGTCACAGGTCGCAATGGTCGAGCCCACTTGTGTAATTTCTATCACCGTGCGGTTCATTCCAAATACTCATATATGCGACGGGGTGGCCTTGCCATTGACGCGCTGCTTGAAAGGTGTTTGTTCGTTTTGCGAATGTAATTAGAGCAATTCCGATAGTATAGCCAACTGTTGGCTATAACAAGATGCCATGTCATTTGTAGTCACCAATATAAACATATAACTACTTCTTAACACACAACCCACCTTTCACTCCATAGCGCGTCTTTTAAGAGCCCACCTCTCTTCCCTCTCCCATTTTCTCTCATGCAACTCATCTAAGATATATTATTTAATGTCTTATAACCAGCTGACTGGACTCTATTGTACTTGCTCTTAGGAATAGCATGAGGTTTAGAAACAAACAACATGCTTGCCAATTCAAGCGATAGGACAGGTAGGTAGTTTCTGCGCCGGTTCGGCCCTTGATGTAGTTGGGCCAGGCGTGGCGGCCGGCCGGTCCGCCGGCGGCGGCAACCCCGTGCGTGCATATAGCCAGGCAGCCAGCAGCAGGTTTAACTTGCCTTATATACGTACTACTATCTCCATCCCACTACTATCTCCATCCCGAAGATTAAAGCTTATGTACTTTTAGAAAGTTAAACTTTGTTGAGTTTAACTAAGTTTTTACCAAAAATTATTAACATGTTAAATAAAAAATAATATCATTAAATAGATAATGAAATATATTTTCGTATAATATCTATAAATACTGTACCACTATATAGTGTACCAATAGTACAACATGTCAACCGTTGGATCTTTGCAATCGGATGGCCCTTATTAACTGATTCAAATTTGAGATGGAATGATGTTATATATGTCGTTGGATCTAGCAAATCCTATGGTCTGTATCGAAGGGATTCGCGGTGGAGAGCTCAATCAGCGTCGTCTGTAACTGAACCTTACCCTGACGGTGCTCCAGAACTTTCACGTGAGTAGCTAGCTAGATGTGCTGAACTGGAAATAAAAAATTGATGTGGTCAGCTGGGTAGTAAACATCCGGTACATACTAGAAGTATCTTGAAAAAAGGACAGAGCTAGCAGCCAAGCCGCGTCGCGCGTGGATGCTTGTCCTATTTTTTTTTTTACTTAAAAGGAGAGATATATGACAATCTTAAGCACCGTTTTTATTTTATTACATGAAAATCTGATTAATCAGTCTGAAAAATTAAATTTCAATCTCTTTGCTTTCTTAGCGGAATGATATAATGCTGTTCATTACACCATGAGGTCGAGGGAAACTATTCATCAAGGCAAGACTTTGACTAATAATTTGATCAATGAAATATAAGTACTCTTTTTGATCCAAATTAATTGACTTATTTTTATCTAAATATGTATATATTTAGAGCTAAAATACGTCTAGGTACATCCGTATCTAGACAATGTTAAGTAAATATATAATGAGAAAAAATATTGTTGGAAAACTATTTTAAATATAAATCAATGGTATACATTTGGTGAAATATAACTCATGTTTTGGTGGTTTATTAGTTAAAGTTTTACCTCAAAATGTGTGGTTGTCTTATATAAAAAATGGAGGGAGTATATAGCTTAGGGGAAAGTCCTTGCTTCAAAGTGGGGAATGGAAAAAGTACTAAAGTGAAATTATATTACATCGAACTTTTTTTTCCTGTATTTCAAGTTTAATTTAGAAAACTAACCGCAACAAAAAAAAAGGAAAAATAATTCGGATTCTAGGTGCAAATGCACCCTCTACAAAAAAAAAATTAATAGCCATCAAAGTTGATAAAAAGTTCCACATTTACGTCTCCATAATATATACATATGTTTGTCAAGTTTCCTGGAAAATCGATATTTTTTGTTTTGTATGTACAAAAGAGAAAATTTATATTGTGAAAAACATTATTTTAGCACCAAATTTTGTCTTTTTATAGACACCACACCATAAGTCGAAAATTTCATGCAATGACTTTGTGGGCATGTAGCATGTAAAGGTGTATGTGCAATTTTTTTATTTAAGTTTTTAATAAGATATATTTTAAAATAAAAAAAACATATGCTCCCAGGAGTCAAAACACCACTTAAAAAAAGTGTCTCCTAATACATGCTCCAGAACAAGACAATAATTATTTCTTTATTATGATGATTTTATGCGAAAAAGAGAAGTCACATTCACGAGTTCCTCAATAAAATTAGAAATTTCTCTTGAACATTCTACGGTAACTATATTGTAATATGGTGCTTTAATTTTAATCCCAACGCAATTTGGCTTATACATAATAATCCGACGTGCAAAGCACGTGCAAATTACTAGTAAATATTATATTTGTTAATAGATTATTCTAAAAGTTTGGTCAACTTTACTTGGTTTGACTTTCTTAACCTTTAGGATGGAGGTAGTAGTACTTAAACCCCCTAAAACGTGGCCTTTAATAACGCGAATAAAGGCGGTCGTAAACAAGTTTTAAAGGTCCGCATGGGCTACGGCCGAACAGATGCGGAACGCGGACTGTAAAATCGGACCAATTTAATAATAGGAGACCATAGACAATATTTTTCAACCGCAAGAACATTGCACTAGTATCGCTAAGCCAATATGATCGACACCCTGCGAAGGATGTACGATGAAGCATCACCGTCTGTGTCAAGCACACCGGAGGCATCGCCACCGCCACTCACCGGATCATCACCAACACAACCATAACATCTACATCGACCACCACTAGCCAGAGCACCATAAGCATTAGCTGTTTTCCTTATTTGTTGCAAGATGTCCATCAAATCGCACCACTCTCTTGTGTCAGCTTTCATGGTAGTTGGATCCATCACTATTGTCTTGTTCTCGTCGACAATAAGCTATGTTATTGCCTTCTTCTCCTTGCCTCCGCGACAGCCTTGCATATGTCATCCCTTGAGTGCTTCCTACATTGCTTGCTTCTCTTCCTTATCTCAGCCATGAGCATCCTTGCTTCCAATGTTTTGTCGATCAACATTTCCTTAGATTTCGCCATGTCATCAATTTAGTCTCTCAAACTTGATGCCTCATCCTGCTTCCTTAGCTGCCCCTTTGCCTTCTTGTTTTCGCTGGGCTTGTTTTTTTTTTATTCGTCCTCCATTTAGCACATCATCATCGTCATCATTAAGTTGAACAAATTCCCTCCCTCTCTTCGGTGGAGCTTCATGCTCTCTCAACTTCCACTTCTAGCTATGCTCTAGCAATTTCCAACAATGTTGTAACACGAACAATGTGTTTTTGAAAGAGGGCATTTGCTTGTACCTTTTCATTGCAATTTTATCATGTACACGAAACAATGCACAAGCGTTTGTGAGCAAAATTATCAGAAGTATTTCAAATAAACAAAACAATGCATGTAATCAGTGGAACAATGCACAAAAAACTCACATAGTCACCACTGGTGCAACTATTTGGAGGTGCATTCCTACCTCACTTGCTCCAAACATACATTCTAACGGCTACAAGCCATTTTGATCACATCCCAGCGACATTGGAGTGATCTCTGCGTGGCGGTGTGGATACAAGCCAAGGCAGGAATTGGAAAAAAATGGAATGAATTGTCCTAAATCCTGTTGCCAATACCTCTTGCTGGTTTGATCGGTGCTGGCCACGACATCGAGTGACTCCCATGCCTTCAACAACGCCTTCAATGTTAGTGTATTTTGTGGTTTTCTTGCGTTGGGTTGGTTGCGAGGAATCAAACACCCCATCCTCTATCTCCTCCACCTCCTCACCACCTCCCCCTCACCATCACCCACCTCGCCATCAACCTCATCCATGCCGGTTTAGAACTCTTCAAGTGGCGTTTGATCCAAGTTAACCGCATCATCGTTCATCAAATTCATAAAGGAGATCGGCATCTCGTTCAAATTGGAACTATAATATGCGAAACCTGAATTGACGCACGAGCTTGGCGCCTTGACAAAACTGAAACCATTTGTAAGAATTTGATTCCTTGCGGGCGAATCAACAAACACATGGCAGGCATCAGTGAGGCTGGGGGAGGAGAGTCCATCGCGGGCGTAGGAGGGACCACCGTCGGTTCACCCACGCAAATCCTCATTTCTGTAGGCTAGGATGCTAGTTTTTTCCTACCCCCTTATTGTTTTTAAGATCGCGCCGATGTAGCACATATGTCCGGATCAACTTTTTTATTCCTTTTCGAAACTTTAAAACATCGGTTGGTTGCGGAAATTCAATCGGCTCTCGGGTGCGTATGCTCCCTCTGCCAAAAAAATCATATTTCGAAATGTTGAAAAATTTTGACAAAAAAATTTACATGTACATCTCCATAATATATGTGTGTTCGCCATGTTTCATGGAAAATCAATATTTTTTTGTGGTTTGTGTGGAAAAGAGAAAACTTATCTTGTGAAAAACATTATTTTTAGCACTATGTTTTGTATTTTTTACGCATGTTATATGATAAGTCAATTTTTTATGAAACGACTTTGTGAACGTGTAGCCCGTGAAGATGTACATGTGAATTTTTTATTTCAAATTTTTTAAAATTCAAAATATATGTAAACTACATTTCAATATAGAGGGAGCATATGTTACTATTTTAAAGTAGTCCAGTAGAGAACTAGGCTGCTCAGTTTCTCGAGCAGTACCCGTGCATGCAACGTGCCTATGCATATCGGTGTAGTAGTGGTGCTAAGAATGGCTAGCCGTGTCAAATGTTCATGTGCTCGTAGAGTAGCATACGATGGACCGTCGCACCGAACCGTCACCCCCATCACACAAGTTCGTGGGTACGTAAGCCAAGCGCTAGTAGCTAGGCGGCTAGGGGCGGTTTCCCCGAACCCTAGCTACTCATCAGCAAACTGCTGACGGCAAAGATGGAGTCGGTTGGTTCCTCCGTTTTGAAGCGCACATACGCTAGCTAGGTAGAGTCTCGCACGACACCACTACGTATACGATACGTACCCGCCCGAATCGCGGGCGCGCGCGCGACCCCGACGCCGGCCTCGATCGGGCGGCCTAGCTAGCGAGCTATCCGATCGAACGAACAAACCCGCCGGCTACCCGTCGATCGTGGAAAAGGGGAATGTGCTTATCAGTGATGTCAGTGTGTCCGCACTCCGAAACAAACTTCCGGCCGGCGGCCTGAGATGACTAGCTAGTCCTTCTTTCGGTGGCTTGCGCTGGTGGGCGCTCTCGCCCGATCGATCGCCGGAAAGGCGCGCGACGCAACGCAACCGATCCTTCTATCCAGCGACGGCACGGCACGCATCAGCAGACGCCGGTATTCAGCCACACGGGCGGCCATGCATCTCCAACAAAATAGGCCGAATTAGGGGCTTCCCAGCTTCTCCAATAATCTGCCAGCATAGGCCGTGCCGTGGCATTTCGATGAGTGCTTAGAAAGATAAATCAAACAGTTTTTGAGCACCAGTACTTATTTGTGCAACAGAGGTGCTTAGTTTTTGTTAGTTTTTTTTTGAGGGTTCACCGGGGGGAGCAAAGGCTCCCACCTGAATATTTTGTATTCCTTCAGTTTATCACAAGATCGGGCGAAGGCCCCAGATTTTTGAGCAGCAGTACATGGAGGGAGAGGGAGACAAAACCCAACGCAAGGGGGAAGAGCTCGAACACACACACACACACAGTAGGGTAGACTATGGTCGCTCGGGAAGGAGGAAGGTGAGCCAGAGATCGACATCATCACGGCAAGCAGACGGCAGCCGTGCACGCCACAGCACAGCATCATCCCTGCATCTTTTTAGGACAAGGCGAAGAGACGGCGCAAGCCCGTTGAAGACCACGTCGTTCCTGTGCTTCCACAGCTGCCAAACGCAGAGGAGGCGTAGCGTCGACGCCGTCCGGGGGCGCACGGCGGCAGGCAGCACACAGGTGCCAGTAGCAGAAGCATCAAGAGCGGGATCGGGAGACACACCAATGGCGGCCCAGAACCTTTGGGCAAAGGGACAGCCGAAAAGGATGTGACCAGCTGTTTCCGTCGAGGCGGGGCAGATGGAGCAGCCGCTGTCGGCGGGGCTAATGATCCCTTTCCGGAGGAGGTTCGCCCTGCATTGGATCCTGTTCCTGACCAGCAGCCACCCGAAGAATTTGACCTTGGAGGGAGCGTAGCTACGCCACAAGTTTTTGTTAGTTAAAAGGCAAAGAATTGCCTGACTAGAAATTAATAAAGCCCTTACGATATCCAGTAATACGATACATACTGCGGCATACAGCTTAGCCAACACAAACAAAACTACTAGGGATAAAACGAGCACAAGAGAGATGCTTAGTTAGGCATTATCTACTCCCTCCGTTCTTTTTTAATTGACTCAAATTTAGTACAAAGAGAACGGAGGGAGTAGTATAAGTAAGCACCGATGATTATTTTAAAAGCTGGTTTAACTCTCTAAAGATCTTTCTAAGCACCTTGCATTGTACTATACATGGCCTAATGACGTCGACCGAGACGCCAGGGAGGAGTCCAGTGGTCTCTTGGCCTTCGACGAGGACGACACAGACGAAGGCGACGTCGATGACGTCTTTGACGGGCGCCAGTATATCTAAGGTTTATTTAGGCTCCTCATAAAATTTCGTTAAAAATTTGCAAGATACCTAAAATTTTGAATAAAATTGCACCTTCTCTATTTTGATTTATATTTGCAAAGTTTTTTCAAACAAAAAGTTGCTATTGGGGACGCCACTGAGAGCAACCGCCCTTAACACAGATGTCAGCGTGTACCAACGCTCCCAATAGCATTTGTCCTACACCGTTGCCCACGCCGATCGACCTCTCTCATCCCCGATCGCTCTCGGGCTGCACCGGCCGGAACCAACGACGTCTCCTCACCTCACCCGCAACAACAGAAAGGAAAAAAAGAAAGAGTGCGTGCACTGTCCTATACGTATACGTGCGTACTAGGAGTACCTGACATAACGACCGCCCTGGGGCCTTACGCAGTTTCTTTTATTGATCGGAGATCCGTCTCCGTCCAAGCATCGCGCCTGTACGTCGTCACTGGTGTGACCTTTTGCTGCTTGCTGGAGTCGGAGTCGCTGCCACTGGTTTATATTAATGGATCCATGATTAAACATAATAACCGAACGAACGGCATCCGATGCGTGAGGGATAAGCCAAGCGGAGTAGCGGACTAGGACGTCGTCCTTGCCCTCCAACATTGTGTACTTTGCTTGTTAACAACAGAGCTCGATGGGTTGATTGACACTTGGAGCTCGCCCTCAAATCAACCGATCTCCAACGGCGCCTGCCGCCTGCGCTTGTGGAAGGTACCGCACAGGACGCACGAAAGTTACATGTACACGGAGCCGAAAAGTCCTTCGGCCCGTGACGACCAAGCAGCTTTGTACCGGCCGATCCATCTCATCTCGAAACATCGGCCAAGTGCTGATCAATCTGATCCTTTTTATAACGGTCACTGATAATCTTTGCTGACAAGATCAATGACCGGTCGATCCAATTATTGGTAAACAAAATTTCTTGCCTATCAAAAAGGAGGTCTCAGTCCGGCGCCCACGCGTTCGGATCGGTTGAATTGGACAAAATCGCAGCCCAGTGCGCGGATGCATCCCAAAAACGGATGGCTACGGACGACCCAAAGTCGGCTCAAATTTGGGCTAGGTTTGCATGGCCGCGGATGGCACACGACATCCTCGTGCGTCCGCCTACTCCCATCCCATAGCCCACCTGTCGGTGGGCGTCGCGTCATATTAAATGTGGACCAGGAGGGGGACTGTCCCTATCCACTCCAGTCCCCACTCCCTTCCGCACGCACACACGAGCTTCCGCCGCCATGGCCTCGAAGCGCGAGTTTGCTCCCTGCGCCAACGACCACGAGGCCGGCAGCAGCCGGCATATCGCACTGGCGCCCCAGCGGGAGCGGTTCTACCTCACCGTGGTGGTGGCGCAGATGTTCTGGCAGGCCGGCAACCCCATGCCGTGGGGTGACGTCCACCTCCCCCATGGGTGGCACCTGAGCCCAGATCGGGCCGGTGTTTACTGATCCCAGCCAGCGGCCGCGTTCGGCTGGCCGAGATCTAGCGGCGCTGCGCCCAGCTCCCGGCGGATATCCGAGATGACCCCGCCTACGCCGAGAAGAGTCTGTATTGGGACCTCTGGTTCGAGGCGGAGCATGACGCGCGCCGGCAGACATTCTTCGCCTTGTGCGCGGCCACGGCGAAGCCTCGCACACCGGCGGCATCGACGAGGAGGGCTGCCCGCCGCCCCGGCGGGCTCTACATCGACGAGCCCGCGCCAGTGTCGCTGCCCGACGAGGAGGACGACCCCGACCTGCGCTCCACGCTGGCGGCGTCCGTCGAGGTCAATGACCTCGAGGAGCTGGCCAAGTGGCTGCACCTCCCCGAGGTGCTTCGCGCCTCCGCGCTGGAGGAGGAGGCCAGGAGGGCGCGCGGGGACGCCAACGCCTGCGCTTTCCTCGCCATGGCGCGCCGGCAGGAGGAGGCCACGCGCCAGGCCGCGTTCCGGGAGGAGGAGGAGCGCCACCTCCACCTCAAGCACGAGGCAAAGCTGCAGGCGGCTGCGACGGAGCAACGGGAGAAGGAGCCGGCGAGGCTGGCACGCCTGCAGGCCGGTCAGCTCTCTGGGCCTACAGTCGGCCTGGGAACGGGCCTAGTGGTCGTCGTGGCTGGAATCCCCGGCCCGCTCCTGCGTCTCGAGCCACAACAACGCATCACCGCCCGGGGGCGGCGTCGTCATCACCGCCGCCGATGAGTTCTACTAGGACTAGGCGGCGCGTCGGCGGTCGTCGCGTCCCGAACCCTAGCTTAGGGTTATATATATATTATTTTTAAGGTATTTAAAATCCCATATAGGGCTCATAAGTTTAATGAACTATGTTTAAGTTTTTGTTTTGTTTTTTTGGATCTTTTTTATTTTGCGTTGCGTCAGCGCGATGTCCGTGTGTCTGCGCGGCCACCCAAAAGGCCACATCCGGACGGCCCGGCATGTCCGGTTTGGGTCTCCCCGTTGGAGATTCCCTTATCACTTGCCATCTTCATGGACGACGACGTGATGATGATATGTGAGAAGTGAGAGGTGATAATCCATGATGGTGGTGGCATGGTGATGTTCGTCTTCAGGGTTGGCGACGTGGTGATGCTTGTGACTGGTGTGACAGGCGGTGTCATGGCGGTGTTCGTCTTCGGGGTCGGCGACGTGGTGATGCTTGTAACTGGCGTGACAGGCGGTGTCATGGTGGCGTTCGTCTTCATGCTCAGCGACGTGGTGATGCTTGTGACGGACGTGACCGGCGGTGTCATGGTGGTGTTCGTCTTCGTGGTCTTCAACGTGGCGATGCTTGTGAGGCGTGACCAGAGGTGTCATGTGGTGTTCGTCTTCGTGGTCGGCGACGTGGTGATGCTTATGACCGGCGTGGACGGCGGTGCCATGGTGGTGGCTGGCTTTGTGGTCGGCGACGTGTCGATGCTTGTAATGGGTGAGGTAAGGTCACCATGTTGCCATATAGGTGAAGCTTGAAACAACATGTGCAAGCAACCGAATAATGGGATCTGTCTTCTCTCTTCGGTGTAGAAAATGGCTTCACGAGCTACCAAACAACTAGGGACGGAGCGAGAAATACAAAACAAGGGGGGCCAAATGTACTTCACATAAGTTGGAGGGGGCATATAGCTAAAGTTTGTCAAATTTAAAGATCAAATCTGCAGATTTTAAAGAGATGTTTCAAACAAAAAAAATAATCATATACTGCCCCCACTGGCTCTGTCCCTGCAAACTTCTGGCTCGTGACTCGTACGAACCGCTCGCGACGATTTCTTCTCCCGGCCCAGGCTACCAAACAGGTCTTTCATGACCCAAAAAATCCCTTCGGCGACCGTGCTATGTACCGGCCGATCCATCTCATCTTGAAACTTCAGCCAAACAAGTGCTCATCAATCTGATTTTATTTATAACGGTCACTGATAATGTTCACTGACAAGGTCAATGACCGGTCGATCCAATAATTGGTAAACAAAATTTATTGTCTACCAAAAAAGGAAGCCTTACCACGGCGTTAAAAAAAAAGATAAGCCATATCGCTCCAACGTGTCATTTTTGACACGTACCGTGGCACAAACGCCTCCTTGGCCGCATGATGTACACTGCAAAATGGCGGACGAAAATCCCACACATGAGTTACACTGGCAACTGTACAAACTGTCGCCCCGAGTTGCAACCACGGGCACATTTCTCCTTCTATTAATTTCATTAAAAAAAACACAATCACATGCTGTCCCGGCACCCATACATATGTGTCAAACTTTATGTACTAGCCAACACAATCAAAGTTCGATGAAAAGAGCTGGTGTAATTTACTGGTACAATTCAACACACCCGTTCACGTGTAATGACTAATGAGAAGAAAATTTAGCACACAAGAGACTTAGAGATAGGCTCGAGCACATGCACAACATACATGCATAAAACAACCACTGAGAGCTCAAATAATAGACACGTACAATGCAAACCATAGTACAATGCAGAACCAGAATGCAAGATGAGACCGGGCACGAATGGAAAAACAACAAAATTTTCATAACACGAGACACACATGATGAGAAATATACTAGACTTCTAGACCACACCTCCATCACCGCCTTCAGTCTTCATCACCAAAACTCTCAAGTTGGCACCATGGTCATCGCAACCACTGGATCAGTCTACCACCCTGACAAGAACTCTTGGCCTCCTGATCTAAGAGTGGCGAATGCCGTCAACAAGTTTGACTCTCCGCTGCCACCACATACTACTTTCTAGCCGCCACGAGCCCTCGTGACCTTGACGACCGGTCAACACCCAAGCCACATCGTATTGTTGGTTGCCCACACCACCAAGATTCATTTCAGGGCATCTAACACTTCATAGGAGGCACAACGAAGTATGCTCAAACGTTGGCCCAAATTGCCAATGGTCAAGTTAAGTCACAACAATAGAGCCTTGGAAGAGACACGCCCCCAAGAATGAACCCAACACTGGAGTTAAGTTACCCCTAGTCCCCTAACATCACACCTCCCTGCTGTGAGCTTCCAGTCGCTAACATGAGGCACTATAGATGGAGTCACCACCCAAGTCACCCAAGCAAAGACGAAGGTGGGCCCTGAAAAACCAACCTCTCACATTATAACATTATGACAATATGGAGTTAATGTGTTTATACGTAAGCCCGATTGCAACTTGGAAAACAACATTTTTTAGAATTGGCCTTTCTACAAGTTTCCAAACGTAATGACTTGTGCCACGGCACCAATTTGACTAGCCACGCGAGCCGAGTAACGTCAATAATCAAACGCCTAAACATATACTTACTTTGCAGTACTGCTACAGGCCGCTAGCTTAATCAATAGAGGTTGGAGTCTTGTAAGCAATTTCATGAGGTGAGATATCGATGTTTACGTGTTTGAAAAACAAGGCGCACGATCGAGCTGCTCCCGATGATTACCTCTGTATTCTTTTCGCATTTGGCTAGCCTGCAGGGCCATTCCTCAGGAGAGGCAACGCGTGGCATGACACCTAGCTAGGGCAATCTGACAAGAAGGAAATAATATATATATCTAGAGTATATGCTCTACATAAATCCACGCAGCTAGCCGAACAAAAACGTCCCTCGCATACTTTCGATCGACCGCGCCGGAGTACATGTCCATTTTGCACACATACACTTCCGTCAGACAAAGATGACACGGAGATCTTATCCGTTCGATTCAACTCCAAACGTGGTCCAAGTTTCTTATTTGTGGTTGCTGAGCCACGTCGACATCCATCCAGCAATCAATAAATAAAATTTATTAGTAGAACAAAAGTACGAGCGGTATACTGAGTTAATACGGCTACATATGTACTATAGTAACGATGGCATGCTGTATGTTGTGCATATATATACGAGTGTACGACATGTATGAAAATTGAAGGCAAATCAAAGATACACACAAGACGCCACGTACGAGTCCACGATGCATGCTCGCAAACTACACAGTAACACAGATGCAACGTATACGGTACGTACGCATGGATATACACGTGGAAACCAATGTGCACATCCCACGTAAGTGTAGACAATACGGAATATACATGTGGAAACAAGTAACATTCACATTTCTCGATGTACGTATATCCATATCTCGAAGTGGGCAACTTAAGGGGCTGGCGTACACATAGGTATACATACGTGTAGATATAGTAGCAATCACACGCCTGCATTGCTGCATTTAGGGCATGTTCAATGCGGACGCTTAGACAGACGCTAGGGAATCCAATCCCGGCAGTTTTTCCATCTGCGGCAAAAAATCCTGGCGCCTGGCCAGCAGTGGCGCTTGTTTTTGAGTCGACGGTAAGGCTAATTTCAGCATGTATCTAAACCGTTTTCAGCGTTAGCGAGAGAGCACTAGGCACTAACGCGTTGGAACATGGGACGCTTAGGTAGGCGCTAGTTGTTTGAGATCTGTTTAAGCGTCTATTTAAGAGTCTTGCAATGTACATGCCCTTAGTGTGTGGGATATGTATAAATGTGTGTGGTAAAACTGACACGGAAATCTTATCACAACTTATCCTGATCGAGCAGACGAGGGGCTTAAAGTTGTTCTTGTGGCTTATCCGTGAAAGGAGATCCATTGGAGTAAGGGGAAGAAGAAATCAGAATTCCTGGAACTCTCATTCATCCATGAAGGTGATAGGGGAACAAAAGATTCTTCCGAGAAAAGTAAACGGTTGATTAGACGCAGCTTGCCGGCCTGGTCTACTTCAACCCGAATTCTAGCGTGATATCCTGATGTGCAAGCTTGCTGCTGGGTTTATCAATGGGTTAATTATTGGTTTGCCACTACAGCCCGCGCATGACTCAGTTTTGCCACTAGAGCAGAATTGCCGCTTCGCGCAGTGCTCTGTCGAGGCCAAACGGCCAGGCTTCAAACGTTTCCGTCTCTTGCCGTTATGAAAGTGGGGCCAGATCTTACAGGTAGGACCGCGCAATGACAAATAGGTGAAGACCGAACTACCCCTGCTCCCGCCACACAGCAACACACCGATCTGCTGCACGCACCACCATCCGCGCCCCTGCCGGCACCACCTGCGCCGCCACGACCTGCGACGCCACCACCTGCGCCGCCGCGCGGCCGTCCCGCGTGGACCCCTTCTCCACCGCCTCCAGGAGCACCTGCTGCCCCCACCCTTGCAACTTAGTCGCTCGTTCCGCCACTGCGCCCTCCACCTGCTCGACGGAATGGCTAGTGGCGGCGACGACCTTGGCGAGGCAGGCGTGGGGCCGGAGACCCGCCGCGTCCACGACTGGGTTCCCGAGGGGTAAGCCTTGTTCCTATTGAGCTTTCTTGTGTAGTGCAATAGTCGATTTGACATGGAGTGCTCATTGCGTTTGATTTTGCTTTTGGTGTGCTCATTGCCTCTCTGTTTTTGGTTGATTAGGATGGAATTGCGGTTTGCTTTCTTGGTGAACATTAGAAGGGAGCGATTCATTGTGGATGCAAAGGATCAAAAGAAATTCCAAGGAGGGTTTGATTATCGGTTGCCAATGGATTGTAATTGGAGTTTTAGACAATTTGGCGAGGTAATTTGCGGCCCATATCCTTGGGGTATGCATGATGAAGTGGAATTCAAATACTACGATGGGGGAATTGATTGGGTGAAAGTTAGTAATGATGAAGAGCTCTCTACCATGTTTGCTAAGCATAAGGAGAAAGAGCAATTTCATGTGAGGCTGCAAAATGATGTGGTTGTGCCGGCAGTTGGAACTTCTCGGACAGATTCATGTCGTCGTAATGGCAGCTCTAGCCAGAACAGTTCAGTTAGGGGAGCTTCAGTTAGTGCACGGCGACGTGGTGGCTCGTCAAACATGGGCACCGGCAGTAGGGTCCCAAGAGAAGTGGAGCCTGAATACATCGATGATGAAGAGAGGCTATATTCTGATGTTGTGCAGAATTTACGACGGCCATGTCGGGCTGAAAACCGAGATGAGTGTGACAATGAGGCTTTTGTGATTGATGATGAGGAGGTTGAGGACGAAGACCTTCCAGCTATTGAATGGGACCCTGCAAACTCTCAGATGGAAGAAGGTACCATCTTTGCATCCATGAGTGAGTGTAGAAATGCACTTGTGACATACTGCATCAGGGCAGAGCGTACATTTGAAGTTGACAAGAGCGACAGAGTACGTTACAGAGTGCACTGTCCGACTGAAGATTGTCCATGGAGGATGCACGCGTCTAAAATGCGAAATAGCACGAATGTTCAAGTCAAAGTGAACCCTTTTAGGCACACATGCCTGGAATCAACCCTGAGGAAGGAAACAATCAGTAGAGCCAAGTCAAGATGGGTGGCTGAAGAAGTAAAACGGTGGGTGACAGAAGACCATCAAGTGGGTACAAAGGAGTTGCAGAAGAAGCTCAAAGAAAAGTTCAAGATAGAGGTACCATACATGAGGGTTTTCAATGGAAAACAACATGCTATGGATTCTATTTATGGTAATTGGCAGGAAAGTTTTAAACTGTTGTATTCATTTAAGGGTGAAGTGGAGAAGACCAGCCCAGGTAGTATTGTAGATATTGATCACCACACCGTGGAGTACACGTTGAGGGGAATGACAATGACCAAAGAGTGCTTTAGAAGGGTTTTTGTCTGCTTTGAGGCTTGTCGCCGGGGTTTTTTGGAAGGCTGCAGGCCCTATTTGGCTATTGATGCTACTTTTCTCACAGGGAGGTTTAAAGGACAGTTAGTAGCAGCTTGTGCAGTTGATGGACACAATTTTGTATTTCCAGTTGCTTATGGCGTGATAGAGGCAGAGTCTGAGGAGAGCTGGACTTGGTTTTTGCAGAATCTGCGCCGGGCTATTGCACATCCCAATGGGTTGGTAATTCATACAGATGCTTGCAAGGGTTTAGAAGTAGCCGTGGACAATGTGTTCCCTGGAGTAGAGCATAGGGAATGCATGCGTCACCTTGCTGCAAATTTTGGGAAGAAATTCAAAGGAAAGGTGTATGCCGACAATTTATGGCCAGCATCTTTGACTTGCAGTGTGAAGAAGCACAACTATCACATGAGGCAGTTATACAAAAATGACAAAGTGAAAGAATACTTGGAAACACACCACTCCAAGTTATGGGCCAGAAGCCAATTCAGTGAAGTGAGCAAAGTTGACTATGTGCATAATAATCTTGCAGAGTCTTTCAACTCAACGATCCGTAAACTAAAGGGTCTTTATTTGGCGGATTTGCTTGACAAGATAAGGGTAGAATACGTGCAGAAATTTCTTGTTCGTGCAGGAATAGCCGAGGCAAAATTCATGGGACACATTATAATCCCTTCCGTGATGAATGAATTGAAGCAGAAAACAAGAGGCTTGGAAATGGACATGACTCGTTGCTCAGCTACGACGGCAGAGGTATCATTTTTGGATAAAGAGAAGAGGGAATGGAGATATCCAGTGGATTTAGAAGCTAGAACTTGCAGTTGTAGGCAATGGCAGATAACTGGGTTGCCATGCATTCATGCCTTGTTTTTCATCACTACTCTGTCAGGTCAAGCAGGTAACATACAACAGTATGTGCATGATTACTACTCTGTTGCAAAGTTCAAAGCCACATATGCACATGCCTTACCTGCTTTGGAGGGAAAACAACAATGGGATCCAGTGGACCCTGGTTTTAAGCTTTGCCCTCCAGTTCTGAAGAGAGCAGCAGGTAGACCGAGGAAAAGTAGAATAAGACCTCGCAGCGAAGGAGCTGGACTTGGACCGAGGAGACGTAAGTGCACAAGGTGTGGTGGGTCTGGTCATTTCGCTAAGTACTGTGATAACGCAGTAGATCCAGCGTTCGGAGAGTGTTTTGATGTTTCAAATGATGAGCAAAATGATGATCAAAATGAGGATGCAGTGGAGGCTACAAGTGATGATCTAATTGATGATCCAATTGATGATCCAATTGATGACCCAATTGATGATCCAATTGATGAGCCACAAAATGATCAAATTGATGATCCAATTGATGATCCAATTGATGATCCGATTGATGAGCCACAAAATTATAAAAATGATGATCCAATTGATAATGAAAATGATGATCCAATTGAGGAGAAAATTGAGGCTCCAAATGTTGGTGTCCAACCTTCTGTGGTTGTGAGTTCTACTTGGTATGTAAATCTTTTAATACTAATGTACATTTATCACTTGACACAATCTTACCGCCCTTTGTTTTGTACAGCTCTGTTGTAGGTTCGAACAAAGTTGTGGCAGTAAGCTCTGAGGTAGTTAAGGTGCCAACCAAGAGGAGAAGAAAAGAAGCAATGAGCACAAGGATCACAAGGAGCAAAGTAGTGGCAAGAAGCGCAAGGACCAAGAAGAAGCCGCAACGCTTTGTAGATGATTGAGTGGGAACCAACTAAAGTTCATGAATAATGTTGTATTTGTGTTTGAATGCTGTTGGAATGATTAGAGTACATGTTTGAACTATGTTTGAATGATGTTGGAGTGATGAGATTACATGTTTTTAGGAACTCATGTCAAAATGTGCTAAAAAAGAGCTCCAAAGGTAGGGTAAATGGCCTCATTTCTAAGCAAGTTTTTTTGATCTTGTCTAAATTGGCCAAATAAGTTCACTACACATCTATTCCATGTAAGAAGAGTATGTGAGAAGGTTTTCCATTTTTTTGATTTTTTTTGAATTTTATATGCTCATTTCAAATTTAGTCAAACCTAACTTTGACCATCATTTTAGCAAGTTTGAAACATGGAATTGTAAAACTAAGCATGGATCCTTGTTATTCACTCCAAAATGAAGCTTTGGTGAGGTTTTTGAAACTTTTCATGTTCCAAACCCTAAACCTCTTGTCTTCACCCTCGAACTTGTACCCCAGTGTTCGAGATATCACATTAGACACATGGTTTTTTTGTTGAACAGCATGTAGACCATGTTTATCAACTAGAATGGGTAGTATATGACATAAGAAGTCTATGTGAGAAGGTTTTCCATTTTTTTGATTTTTTTTGAATTTTATATGCTCATTTCAAATTTAGTCAAACCTAACTTTGACCATCATTTTAGCAAGTTTGAAACATGGAATTGTAAAACTAAGCATGGATCCTTGTTATTCACTCCAAAATGAAGCTTTGGTGAGGTTTTTGAAACTTTTCATGTTCCAAACCCTAAACCTCTTGTCTTCACCCTCGAACTTGTACCCCAGTGTTTGAGATATCACATTAGACACATGGTTTTTTTGTTGAACAGCATGTAGACCATGTTTATCAACTAGAATGGGTAGTATATGACATAAGAAGTCTATGTGAGAAGGTTTTCCATTTTTTGATTTTTTTTGAATTTTATATGCTCATTTCAAATTTAGTCAAACCTAACTTTGACCATCATTTTAGCAAGTTTGAAACATGGAATTGTAAAACTAAGCATGGATCCTTGTTATTCACTCCAAAATGAAGCTTTGGTGAGGTTTTTGAAACTTTTCATGTTCCAAACCCTAAACCTCTTGTCTTCACCCTCGAACTTGTACCCCAGTGTTTGAGATATCACATTAGACACATGGTTTTTTTGTTGAACAGCATGTAGACCATGTTTATCAACTAGAATGGGTAGTATATGACATAAGAAGTCTATGTGAGAAGGTTTTCCATTTTTTTGATTTTTTTTGAATTTTATATGCTCATTTCAAATTTAGTCAAAGCCTAACTTTGACCAGCTAACCCTATTCTTCTAGAAGGAAACCGGACCGATCCGTGGGTTGCTCTGTTTTGCATTCTGGACCGTTCACTGCGGTAACGCCAGCCGTCCGATCTAGCCTTCTAGAACGTTTCGGGGCCGATCCGTGGACACCCTCGTTCTTCAACATGATTGGTTCCTTTCTCGGTGGGCTATAAGAACAAAATCTCCGCTGGTCCGTTGGGCCGTCCCGCGTGCCTAGGCCGTGTGCCATGCATGCGCATGCCACGCCAACGGCCCTTTCCACGTACCTCACTCGCCGACGCCTTTTAATGCATCGACGCAGCGTCTCAGCGTTGCCATCGTCTCAGCTCTCGCAGCGATGCAGCCGCATCAGTTTTGCCATCGTCTCAGGCCGTCCCATCGTCGATCGCGTCAAAACCAATAATTATTTTTGGAAGACGGCAAGACACGCGTTAATTCATCATTACGAACCCGAATTATGAGCCAACCTCTTTATAAGGGGCCTCTCTTCCTCTCCCACACACCAACCGAGCGAGCCTCTCTTCCTCTCCATCTCCAAAGCACCACGCACCCAAGCGAGCCTCTCTGCCTCTCCGAAGATGCAGTACACGGGACCGACCTTCCGCCGTCCGCGCACCAGGCCGGAGCTACTCTATCCGGCGGACGTCCTCGTCGACAACACGCTCCGTGTGTGGGCAAAGTCGAGGTGGAGGAGCGAGATCGAGCTCACTCGAGAGTTCCTCGACGAGGGCTTCTCCCACCTCCCACCGGGCTCGCCCGTCATGTACTACGTCAATGAGTCTCGTGAAGGCGTCGCCCTCAAGCTGCTCACGGTCACCTTCGCCAACCGATTTGACGCGTACGCCCTCCTCGGTGAGGTCTTCTGGTGCGGCTGCGAGTCAATCTTCTTCACCACCTACAACGTCTTCACCGATTGCGACGCCATCTTCTTCTCCGGGAAACCTATGCACTGCCTCCCGTACTACAAGTGAAGACGTTGGTGAAGACGGTGGTGCAGGTGCTGCGGCAGGTGGTGCGGCCAAGATGTGTTCGTTCTCGTCAAGCTCGTCATGTTTTTTTAGCTTTTTTCATTTTCTATGTGGTTCCGTGTCGAGTCGTGTCAAGTCGTGTGTCACTGAACTTATCTATCTAGGGTACCCATCTATCTATCTATCTATCTAGGGTACCCATCTATCTATCTAAGTTATTTCCGTGTAATGGTGGAACTAAGCATCTTATGTATCGAATTTATCTAAGTTATTTTGCGTGATGATCTGGCTACCAATATTTGCATCTCATATATCTTAGTTTTCTATGATTTCGATGTAATATATCAAGGGTGTGATGAATTATGAAATCACAAACATGGATCCAAGTATGAATTTTGATGTAATATAAGTAGGGTACCCATATAAGTATGAAACAAAAAATCACAAACACGCAATGCTTGAAATCAGATAAATGCACCCTTTTTCCCTCGCAAAAATAGAAAGCTGCACCTTTTTTTGTTTGATTATTTTTCCAACCTAAACCACAAACACGTAATGCTTGAAATAACAAAGACATACCCTTTTTTTGGTTAAGCAGCGTCCATAAACACAAAGAACAAACATATGCGTCCTTACACCATAAACCAAGTCACGAACTAGAAATAACTATAGCTAGATTTCTTCCTTTTACTTTTCAATATCTGTCCATCCACCCCACTGGTTACCAGAGCAATCCTTCACGCTACCAAACAAAGCGGTCTTGGGTTCGAGTCCTGGCCGCACCCTTTTTTGTTTGTTCATTTTTCACCGTTTTTTTAAACACCCTTCTCATCTGCCCAAAGCCAAATCTTTGCCACTATCAAATTTTGATCAGATTTATTTATTTCAAGCTTGCAAATTCAAGCTTACAAGTTCATACAATTTGAAGCCTACAAATTCATCACAAATTCATGACAAAGTCATGCCTTTCCATACAATGTCAACATTAAACCTAGTGCGATGACAATACCACCTACAAATGCACAAATGTAATTCCAAATTTTTGATTGATCTTCGAGCTCTCTAATCTTCTGGTTCATCCACCTTAGCTCAAAAGCTACCTCTCTGTCAATGCGTGCACCGCCCTGCGTCTCTTCTGCACTAGCTATCGCGGCGACCCGTGTCGTCTGTGGCAAGATGGGCAACCATTCTTCGTGCTCATCTAGCAGCTGATTCATCAGCGTCTGGAGCAAAACATCGACCCAAACGAAGAAGCATTTTATCTGCAAGCACACGAAAGAGATCAACCACATTGAGCACAAACTATGCACAAAATACTGAAATTTCCACTATTCTTACCCCTTTCTCGCTGCTGCACACGTAGAACGGACGATTGGTGTTCTTCGGTGTGCGCGAAATCCTCCGATCAACGGGCGCCCGGCACCGCGGACAGAGGAGGATCGGCATCTCCATGCGCACCGGAAGCTCGAACCGAGAGGTGGCACGGGAGCTAGAAGAAGACATGGATAGAGGTGGCGCAGGATCTGAACCGTGAGGTGCTTCTGGCAGAAGGCTGCGCCCTCCGCAGCTCCCGCCGTCGGCGGCGCTGCCCGTCAACAAGGCCCTCTCAGTCGCCCGCGCGCACCTCTGCGCGTCTCCAACCCCGTCTCTTCTCACCGCTCGAGCTCGCCGCGCGATCCGGGATTTTCGAGCCAACGGGGTGAGTCCCACGTGAAACGGCCAGCCGGTCCTCTTTTCAAATGCGTTCCGCCTGGTCCCACCTGAAACAGCCGGTCCTCTTTTCAAATGCGTCTCCGCCTGGTCCCACCTGAAACAGCCGAGTCAAGGACGTTGACCTGAATGAAACGGCAGACTCACGGAACGAGTCGTTGCACACAGACTAGTGGCAAAACTGAGCACCATTCTGCTCTAGTGGCAAAACTGAGTGTTGCGCAGAGTGTAGTGGCAAACCAATAATTAACCCTTTATCAATCTGCTGGGTTTATCCGTTGGTCGATCCGACCAGTCGAGCTTAGCCAATTACTTCTGCGCTTATCAGGTAACAGTTGTGGGTCCTAGTTAAGCATGTTCCCAAGCATGCCATTCCGTTATATCTCCTCTTTCCGGTTCACTTTCATCCCCTTCTTCAAGTGATCACAACCTCACTTTCAGTTCAAGTGGCTATAAATTTATTCTGTGAGAAATATGTAATCCATTCGGCTAGCTTTTCCATGTGTGTATAGTGCATATATGCATTGCACCGGCGCTAGCTTTTAAATTTCCTAAAAGATGTGAGCCTTCTATTTTTTCTGGTGACTAGGAGAGAAAATTATCCATTCAAGCTTTATACTCCATGTACTGCATTTAAGTCATACATCGAGCCGCCGGTGTGGACATGCACAATCTTTATTTTTCTCAAGACGACCATGATACCTTAGTGGCTAGTTTTTTTTTTTTAAACGAAGGCAAAAGCTTTGCCTTATCCATTAATTAAGCAGGAGGTGTCTTTTTTAGGAGAAAATCGGACAAAAAACCTACAACAATAGGGCCAAGCCCACACACACATATACCCACACGCCACCGTGTGGGGCACAACCGGCCATCCTGGCTACCCACGGAAACTACACAAGCACGAAGCTCAAATCGGTCTATGCCAAATAGATGGCGCCGCAAGAAGAAGCTGACAGTTCTGAAACAGAAGACGAGCCCTGAAGAGGAGATGCGCAAGACCTGCGCCGAATAGAGGCCGCCGGACCGCACCTCGAAGATCATCGTACACCATCCAAGGCAGTTTCTACTTCACATCAAGAGAAGACCAACACGAAGACACTCGGACACGCTAGAACAGAGCCGACTAGCATGATCTTGCCGCTACCAAACCTTGCTCTTTTATAAGTGTATTTGCATTGTACAACCAGCTCTCCCCCTTTCCAACAAAATAAAAAGCTCTCACTTTTGAGAGCCTTTTATTTTTTCTGGTGACTAGGAAAGAATTTTTTTTTTTTTTGAGAATTCGGCAGGTGAGCTGCACGATATATTGATAGAGGAAGATTTGGCTCAGTTAATAAGGGAAACCGGGCCCAAAAACCATACAGAGCGGCCGAGTTTATAAGGAAAACCGGCCCAAAAACCGCACAAACACCGGAGCCTCATCGCCCACACGATACCAGACCGCCGACGACCAAACACACACCACCAAACCCGGAGCCGCTGCTCCGGCGTCCCCTGCTCGGAGGCGAGCCGAGCCGCAACGCCGCACGACATGGACGTCTTGTAGCCCAAACTACCAAGGCGACCACACACAGACCACGAACGCCGCGCCAAAAGATCCGGGGCCGCCGCCCCGACATGCTAGCCACACCGACCGCCCCGTCGTGTAGGCCGGGCCGACGAGCTCGCTACCCACGTAGCACCAACACGCCACCCAAGCCTTGCAAGACCATGACGACACCCCATGGAGTCATCGCTGCAAGACCATCCGAGGCCGCCGCCTCGGCGCACGTCAACCGTCCGGGGCCATCGCCCCGGCATCCACCATCCTCGACGACAAGGCAACCATGCACAACTGCCACGCATCTACCACACCACGAGGAGCACAGACTCCAAAAGCGGCGCCTTCAAGAAGGTAACGGCACAGTGTGTCGCCGCCGCCCGCTCCGAGGAGCAGAGGTTTTCACCCGGAGAACGCAACAACTCGCGACAGCAGGAGACCAAGCTCCCCGATGAAGCCCTCAACAGGGAAAAATGGTACCCAGGGGCACCACCGACATCGGCACCAATTGGTGCGAGGCTTTCGCCTGGAGTGTCGATGCTGTCGGCATGCGCAACGCAGGCCCTAGCAGAAGGTGTAGCCAGCCGAGCATGGGACCTTGTCGCCGTCCACCAAACACCCACCAATCGCCAGAGAAGCGCAACCTGGCCAGACTGCCGCAGAGGCAGCAGATCCGGCCGCCGACCGCTGAGCCGCCGGGAGCCCAGGCCACCAACCGACGTCGCCTTGGACACAGGCCCGCCGAAGCCCAGATCGGGCCCGACCGCGGCAGACCCCGGGCCTCAGGTCCCTCCCCAGCCAGATTGTCATGGCCGGGCTGTCGGCCGGCGAGCAGTAGGCTGCAGCGAGGCCGGCGAGGGGCGCAGGAGGGGCGGGCGATGGCGACGGCCTCCGTGGCCCGGCACGGCGTCTTCCCTCCGAGACGAGCGCGCGAGATCCCGAGAGGCATAGGGCCTCGCCGCCCCCTTCATCGGCGGCGGACGGCTTAGCCGCCGGCGGCCTCGGGAGACGGCGAGGGGGCGGGGCGGGGGGCTAAGGTGGCGGCGGCGGGGGGCTAGGGTTGGGCTCCCCTGTCGCCTGGAGGAGGCGACCGAGGGGAGCGCGATTATGATGTGGAAGAAAATTATCCATCCAAGCTTTATACATGTACCTCATTTAATTCATATACGTCGAGCAGTGTGAGATGGAGAGATCTGGTCTTATCTCTATGTACAGTTAGTAACGGCCGCCCGGTGTACCTGCACAATTTTGTTCTGTTCAAGAAGACGATGATACTCGAATCCCTGTATAGGCTAACTGCCTAATTAAGCCTCAACCTGCTGCTGTTTGCTCCGAGGGCACACCAACAGGGATTTAGAGAATATGCCATGAAATTCAAGAGAGCAAAAGGATATGGACGAAAAGGCGAACTACCTACGTAGGATCACGGTCCAAGAAGATCGATAACAGTCCGTCAAGGAGCCGCCGGACGGAGAGGGAGGGGGGACCAGGTAGAGAACTCCAGCAAGCCAACGACGATCCGTGCTAATCACCGTCATATAGCCATCTATCTTTCTTCCACTCATGACGGGACAAGGTGCGTGTCGCCGGCCACATACGCAAGAAGGAAAATATTAAAAGGCCTTTCACTTGAGTTTGAGTATGTATAACGTCTGGAATGTTGTATATGCCGTCGATAAACAATTTCCACTAGACTTCTTTTCTTGAGGCACTTGAGAATTGGGCCAAAGCTGATCCATGCAGTTTGCTATCCTGCTCTTGTCTATACACCTTACTCGAAGATTAGAAGATGGTATTGGAACAAAGTTCAGAACTTCTGATCCTTTTTTCTTTAGGCGGAGCAATCAAGGTCGTCTGTTGCACAAGCAAAGTGTGTTTGACTCGCATAATTGAAATACTAGTAGCATGCCCACGCGTTGCTGCTAATAACAATAAATTATTGATATTAAATGTATAAATATTACATCTACATTATGCTTTGATTTGTACCAGTGTCACCAATTTCATGTTTGATGAACGATAAGATTTTTCATGAAACATTTGTTAATTGAGCATGTGTGACTACATATGAAAAACCATCCAGGTAGCCTTTCCAGCCGCCGCCCCGCTTGATCCTCTTTGCTCCATAACGAAATACATGTCCCATGGAAATAGCAGTGATCCTAGTCATTGGAAATAGTTTCCCTGATTTTCAGGTGAACCACTACAAAAGGTTGGAAGAAGCCAAGGTTAAACAATATTTGAACATAGTGCACAAACGAAAGCAATATGGTGACATTTTGGATAAACATGCAATGTTTTAGATCGATGGATTCCATGAAGGAGAGATATCCACATGAAGTGAACAATGATTTATTCATGAACATTACAAACATTGAGTTGTCACACTTCTATATATTTTACAGCTAAGTATTGTATCTTGGAGATAGATATCCGTCGAAACAAAGTCCACTTCAATTGACCATTTGGCATTAGTAACTTTTAATAATCCATAACCGTCAGAGCTAGCATCTCATGGGCCAAGTTCATAAAAATCAAAATTAAAACTACCCATCCATGCATGTTACAGAGATTACATGCATCGGCTCTAACCCAGTCTGCAGGGACCTCAAAGATTTCGAATTAGAATCACAAAAATAGGAAGAGAAGAAGAGTTCGTCAGCAACCAAATCTGTAGAGCTCGGTACAAGCACGAGAGAAATGTTAACCGGATCCCCATAAATAGATTCCGCAATACCTTGCAAAGTTGTAGGAAAGAGATTCACTTTGTTTCACCTTGTCCAATGAGAGAGATAGCCCGACGATGAGCAAGCTTGATTTTTTCACTTCCAAAATAGTCGTTACCAAAATGAAAACCAACATGTGGTTGGGTGGTTAGGACGACAGTGGCACCCCTAGTGCACCAGAATTTAAACTCAGTTTGACACTTTGGTGTCTCATTAAAGGCGGAATATTCTTCAGTGGGAGGCGATATTTCTGCCGACAGCGAGGCGCATGTGGTGACTTCGTCAATCTCAAGATCCGTCGGATAAAGTTTCTTTGACTCAGTCTCGAGGTGCTCATAGGGGTAGGGTGTGCGTACGTTCATAGGGGTGAGTGTATGTGCGTATATGTGAGCATCTACGTTTGTACTGTGTTTCGCAAAAAAATATTCACTTCCAAAATAGACGTTTCACCTGGTCCAGTGAGAGAGATAGCCCGACGATGAGCAAGCTCGACTCTTTATTTTTCAATGCCGAGTGGGTCATGCGTTTTGATACCCATATGCTTCATGCCCTCTCTTCCGCGCTACCTGACCATTGTGTCCCTTCTTCTCGCCGATGATAGTGGGCCAAGAAGGCCTTGGAACTACCACAATGCCATCGATAGAAAGAGGTTGAAGGATCCTCTCCGCCTAGCTTTTGGCAGGAAGGAGACTCGTGGCGGTCCAAGAGTCATCGGGCATGCGACTCCCTGGGAGAAAAGTTTCCCTGAAGGCCGTTGGCTTTTCAAGTTAAGGTGGATATACATGAATGATGGTGATTGTGATCCTCGTTTCAAAGCTATAGCGGACTGTGTCGGCTAAACCATGTCTGGCACAAGGACTTTCACCATTGCATCCTTCTGGTGATAGTATGCATTGACCAAATGAGCCGCCCCCTCCCAGTCCATTAAACTGAGTAGAAGTGACTCCGGCAAATGGTTCAACCATGGGTATCCTAGTCCAGACGACGATATTACTATAAGCGTCGTTGGCTCAACCTTACCACATTGTTGGAATAGTACTGATTAGGCATTATAATTGAGTTGGTCACAAACTATTATATAGCTGTCAATGATTTCCTTTTTTTTTTGAAAAGGAGCATAGACATCAGTCTTGATGTAATATTTCATAGGACCAGTACACACTAGTGTTGATTAGAAAAAACTAATGTTCTTACATTATTGCTTTATATAATGTCATAAGATATTTTTGTTTCATAGATTTTTTATTTGAAGCTTATATTTGCACACAGCCTTTTGTATTGCCAATATGCACAATGATCTAATTTCATACATTTCTTTCAGGAACTACAGAACTCATGATTTATTTCGTAAGTACGTTCTCTTTTATCATCTCTCTAGTTTCTATTCTGAAGAATTTTCTAGTTCCTAGGAAGCATGTTCTTTTGTATTCAGTTCTATCATGGTGAATATTATCTATTACAAGACATGTGTATATGTTATTATGCATCTTACCCTAATCAATTGACTTTACTCTTGTCAGTTATTGCCTTTTTGAAAGAAAAACATACACATTAGTCATCGTGGAATATTTCATAGCACCAGTACAAATTGTTGTTATTTAGAAAACCTAATGTTCTTTTCGTATGGACATATATGCATCTATGCACCAATAATAGGATATCATACAATATTTTTTGATTCATATATGTCTTTTGAAGATTTACTATTTGCACAGTTTTTGTATTTCCAATACGTGTGTTCACAAGGATCTAATTTCATTTATTTCTTTCAGGGATTACACCACTAGTGATCTATTTCGTAAGTATGTTTTCTTTTATTTTCTATCTAGTTCCTATTCTGAACAATTTTCTAGTTAGTAGGCAGCATGTTCTTTGTTATTCAGTTCTATCATGCTGAATTTTACCTATGACAAGACATTTATATGTTGCTATGCATTAACTACTTCTCTTCTCATTGTCTACATCTTCAAGGCAGAGACTTAATTATATTTTGTATGATGTTGTCATGTTTCCCTTGCAACAGTGACGCCATGAAAAGATGCGCATGTGAAGAAATCATCAACATTATGATGATGATCCTTCTACCGTGATATTATATATTGTTCACACTCCATTGAACTTGATCATCTGCAAACTTGTAGCAAGGTATAATTTTGTTGAGCTTGATGTCTCATGTACATGAGATGTGGATGATGTAATAACTATCTTATTAATTTGTTGGCAAGAGAAAACACATTAAATAATCTACTTTTTTGCATTTTCTGTTTGGTATAAGTTGTGATGTAAACCACCCCTTTTTACTTGATATTTTAGTTAGGCCTCGAGTTAACATTCAAGATGCATAATGTGAATTAAAGTTACAATTTTATGTAAATTTACCATTTTGAGAGTTGTTTAATGTGACAACATAATAACTACAATTTGTCAAGAAAATTGTATGGAGATATTGAAAGGACACGGATGTCGCCTAGAGGGGGGGGGAATAGGCGGTTTAAAACTTTTACGAGATGGGCTTAACAAATACGGAATAAAACTAGCGGTTACTTTGTCAAGCCCAAAATCTATATACTATGGTTCACCTATGTGCACCAACAACTTATTCTAAGCAATACAAGCAACTATGTGATAGCAAGATATATAACTTCAAGCACGATGATTTATCCCGAAGTTCACTCTTGCGAGTGCTAATCTCCGTTAGAGAGGTGCGGTGGCTTAGTGCTCCCGAACGCCACAAATGGCCTCACCTTGAGGTGTGGTTGCTCGATGCACACCAACGCCACAAAGGCCTCACCCCAAGATGTGGTAGTCACACCACACACCGAGCGCCACGAAGGCGCCTCACCTTATTCTCCGGTAACCCTCGCCACAAAGGCCTAGGTCACGGTTCCACTAAGGGATTTCCTTCGAGGCGGAAACCGGGCCTTACACAAAACTTGGGGCACGCATTCACAACTTAATTGGAGGCTCCCACGAAATCACCACAAAGGCCTAGAATCCGTCCAGGGTTCCAAGAACCCAAGTGACGAGGGTGCTCCTCGGCAATGCCCACCTTTTGGGGCTTAGGGTTGACGGAATCCTGCAGGCTGACACGAGACATCGGATACCAAACAAATGGGGAGAGAGATTTACCCAGGTCCAGGGCCCTCGATGAGGTAAAACCCTTACTTCCTGCTTGTCCGATCTTGATTATTGAAACTATCGGGTTACAATGGAGTAGCCGAAGGCTTTGACTATGATCTCGTCGCGAGACTAAGATTTCTGATGACCTAGCTCTGGACTTGCGGTGGTTATGGTTATAGTGATTGTTTGTCCCTCGGCAGACCCTCTCCTGACCCTTATATTGCGAGCCAGGTCTCAAGAGTTCTATCCGGGTTCGACTAGGTTACAAAGAGTTCTACATCTAAACTTTCCTTGTTTCTTCGTCTGCTTGCCTTGTTCATCAATAATCCTTCTTTGGAACCGACATAACGGCCCACCTTGGTCGGTGGACAATCTTCATGGGCCCCTGGTTGGGCTGTAGGAGGTAGCGTAATCCTATTTACCCGAAGGGTAATTCCCACATCACCATGAGTAACAACCTTCTTGCTTTCACCACCACGAATCTTCGTGAAAAGCTCAAATCGATGCACTAAATGCAATGGCAAGAACACCACAAAGATGCTCAAATCTTTCTCTCTCAAATTCCAACAAAGCTACAAAAGATATTGGGGGAATAAGAGAGGAAAAACAAAGAGGGGAACACAAAATTCTCCAAGATCTAGATCCCTAAGATTCACTCACAAAGAGATGATATGGTTTGGTCAAAGTGTGGATCTAGATCTCCTCTCTCTTTTCCCTCCAAAGGGGGCATAAATCATGGAGGGATTGAGAGATAGAGCAAGCTTCTGAAGATCAACAATGGAGGGGAGAGACAATAAGAGAAGCACCAGCCCAAGGAAGAAGAAGCGGGGGGTATTTATACGCCCCAAGGAAATCGAGCCGTTGCAGAATACCAGGCCAGAATTTCTGGCCTACGTAAGGGCCGGAAATTCCGCCCCCACCGAAAATTCCGGCCTGGAAAATGAAATTTCCGGCCAAATTTCGGGGGAGGACCGGGGGGTCTGGACCCTAAGTCCTTAGCCATTTTTCGGGTGATGGAAGGGCCGGAAATTCCGACCTCTGGAAGGGCCGGAAATTCCGACCCACACTTAGGCCGGAATTTCCGGCCTGGGAAAACTGGTAGCAACATCAAAACTAGAATGATCATAACTTGAGTATCCGGAATCCAATTTTGATGATCTTGGGCTCGTTTCGAAGCTAGTAACAAGCTCTACAAGATCATACAGGAAACCATCATAGTCCAGTAAGGTAGGATAGAAATAAATGATGAAAGTTTTGACCTATCTAAAAAAGACATATCGGTAAAACCTCCAACCTCGAAAATGCAACAATTTACCCATGCAAAAACCATTCTCGATGAATTAGAGCTTGTCAATAGAATAAGCACAAGATCTAAAAAATCATATGGATAAGATCCAATTAACAACCAAGAAAGATGATGCAAGGATTTAAAGGTTTGAGCTCTGTCCGAACGATACGATCGAGAGCCCTCTTTATAGTACGTCAACTAAACGAATAAACCGGTCTCCAACTACACCATGAGACCATCGAGAAAGAAACCCTATCAAAAGCAAACCTTAATCTTGCGCATTCCACTTGAGCTCGATAATGACGGTCTTGACCGCAACAAGATGGAACGCCTTTCTTGATTGTGCTTGCTTGATGAAGTCCTACGAATTGCTCCCCCATACTCCACTATGGGATAGCTTCTTCTTCAGTGCATCTTTACATATACATTATCACCTTTGAGCATATGATCTCTTTGAGTTGGCTCATCTTGAACTTGCGCTTCATTTCTTCATTCTTCATCATGTTGATGTCTTGAAGTTAACTTTGATGGCTCACTTCATCTTCATCTTCAAGACATACTTGACACTTGATATTCTTCATGAATTTCTTCTTATTTCAACCTTGAAGCCAACATGTGGTTCAAGCATTGCCTATGGACTAATCCTACAAATATAACTCAATGCACATAATAGTTCATAGGGATTTTCATCAATTACCAAAACCACACATGGGGGCTCCATGCACTTTCAGATATATTTTGGGTATATAAGCTTGGGATATATAGGACAAGTCAATATACAAATTTGAACTATTCCAACAAAGTTTTTTAAACTTCAATGCAGCACTTCAACTTTGAATCAACGAAACAAAGCTTTGTAATAATTTGGCATCTTCTTGAGTTGATATTGCGCTCATGCCTACCTTTAACATTTATAACGAGTAATATAAAGTAAATTTAGTAACTTTTATGTAAAAATATTTGTTACCATTTTCTAGATCTGTTTAATAGGGAAAAATAATATAATAGCTAAAACTATCATAAGTTAAAATTATTACAGGGGAGTCATACTTTGGGTACATAAGCTTAGGATTGATAGTCAGTAAAAAAATTTAAATTGGTACATGCTACACAAAATGGACTATCCTTGAGAAGTTTTGTAACTTCGAGTGTAAGCCTCCTACTTCAAGGCACCTAAACTTAGTTTTTTCATAATATGACCTCTTTCTGAGTTGACATGTTAACTAGGACTTCCTTTATACACCCTTTATGTATAAATAATTATTTAGTATTTTCTAGAGTTTTTTAATAGGAAAAAGGTGAAAAAGTGCCTAAAACTTTTAGAAGATCCCAAATCTTGTTCATGGATCCTAATTTTAGGTACTTTTAGAAGATCCAAAAAAAAAATTAATAGGAAAAAGGTGAAAAGGTGCCAAATTTTTTTAGAAGATCCAAAATCTTGTTCATGGATAAATAAAGTTAATACAACTTTTTTTAAATATTCCCATGAAGTTTTTAAAATTCAATGAAAACCTTCAAATTTGAATAACCCAACCCAAGATTTGTAATAATTTTATATTGTTTGAGTTGATTTCGTACCTAGGCATTCTTTTAACATTCACAACAAGGAATGTAAATTAAATCATGACCTTTTATGTTAACAATATTTATTACCATTTTCTGGAGTTGTTTCGTAGGAAAATTGCTATTTTGAAGCATCCAAACCAAGTTTTGTAATAACTTAACCTTTTTGAGTTAATATTTTAAATATACATTATTTTAATACTTATACTAAGAAATGTAAATTAAAATAAATAATTATTTATGTAAAACTGACAGTTTACCATTTTCTAGAGTTGTTTAATCGAAAACAGATGAAACAATACCTAAAACTTGTAAATACAATTGAACTCTTGTGCATGAAGCTATATTTTGGGTATATAAGGTTGAGAGAAATATGGTAAGTTAATTATTTTGAAAAATTATTCCCGCGAAGTTGTTACCCTCCAAAACCCCCCGACGGGCTTTGGTTAAGCAACACGAATAGCCGGGAAGCTCCCAGGGCCGCTTAGTGGATCCCTGGCACCTCGCGTCGTCCCGCAAATCTTCTGGCGCGCGTCCTGGCGGTTGCTAGGGCGTGCCACCTGACCTAGACCTGGTCGAAGGTGTTAGTGCTTCGATTGTTCCCGCATGGTAGACACGTGCACATTAAATACGAGCCTTATCGGCTCTGTTCCTGTGATCGGCTCAAAGAGCCGATCGCCCCATGGTCCTTGATGGATTAGCAATGGCATGGGGATCCTGCTTGATCAGGACAAAGCTAAAGCGATCCACGACAGCTTAGGGTTTTCACCGCATAATCGGAACGTCCTACGTGCGATCGGGCCTAGCAGCTACGAGAGGTGATGCAAACCACCCCTACGAGAGGCCTAAAAACCAACATACGTTGATTCCCGGAACATCCCTCGCAGGACGGTAAACAACGCCTAACGCACTACCGGATCGTCCGACCCCAGATAAGGCCTAACTATGCAGATATTAAACTAACTTGCAGATGCAAGGAGCAACTATAACGGATCGGATCTACTAAGCATCAAGCAAGATGCTGCCCTTACTTCTAGATAGACGTAAGGGCAGCTAGGTGTCTAGGGACGGCATTGCCACGCAGATATGCACGTGAAAGCACCAATGCGAGCCCCTAAACACCTAAGGATAAATAGTACCGCTCACCATCAACAAGGCTTCAGCACGAGCAGTACAAGGATAACGATAAACTTACGCTGCCTAGATCGCTAGATGCGATCTAGGCAGCATGGTGCTTACCCGGAGAAACCCTCGAAGAGAAGGGGTGGCGATGCGTCGTATTTTGTGTTGGTTGAACGATGATTGTCCTCCTTTTCCGATAACCCTAGATACATATTTATAGTCCAAGGGACTTTCTAATTGAGGCGTGCACCTAACCGTGCACGGGCCGGACTCTATCTCTTTAATCTAAATTACAATACGATCTAATATGTTACGATACATGGGCAATTAAGCCCGAACTCTCAGCGCAAGGCCGCTTCAAAGATGCTTCATGTGTACGTCCTTCAAGCCCATCTTCACTTACGCCCATCTCCTGATTTGGCCAAAATCGGGTGGTAACACATGCCCCTGGTTTTGGTAATGATAATATCAAAACCATCTGTTTTTTCGAAGGGTCATGTCGTGGCAGAACCGTCGCAGTTTTCTTCATGATGACGTCTTGCCTCCTCGCCTTCTCTGCACGACTTGACGGCTCTGGCACCGCGTCCTCGGGAACTGCTTAGGCATCAACCATATATCCACCTTTTATTTGGCCACATCGAACAGTTCTCCTCTTCCTTCATCTTCTACTTCGTCGGGTCTCTCCTACGTGTCCTCCCCCATTAGGGAATCGACACCAGAGTGGGGTACACAAGCGGCGTACGACATCCTTGCCCCAACAGCGTGGGACAAGGAGGACCATGACTTCTCCATTTGGTCCGAAGACGACGAATCCTCGACTGACGGGGAGAGTGACATCTGCTTCCTCGCCAATGGGGAAGCGGTGGAGGAAAGCGACGACGACCGTTTTTCCTGGGACGGGGTCACCTCCTCCGAGGAGGTGAAGGAGGAGGAGGAGGAGGACGGGCCCTCCGACGAGCCGCCGGCCAACGCCATTGCCCCTGGCCGGGAACCTCAGCGACTTCGACAACGAGGACGACGATGCTGACGAGGATGAGGACAACGAGGTCCCGCCGGCGGCGGCACAGCAGCCGACGACGAGCCGGCCGGGAGCAGCCGCCAGCCGCGATGGCGATGATGAGGGCACAGCAGCCCCTAGATAGGATAGGGCTAGGAGTAGTAGATGGGGCAATGTATCCCCTAGGCCTTCCTTTTGAGAGCAATCAGCTCTTATGTAAGAAATCTCGTTCATCAATGAAGAATTTCCCCAATTTCACTTTACCGATTTCCTTTGTGATGATCTAGCCGATTGCTCTTTGTACTGAATCTGCCGATTGTCGATTCGGTCGATGCTCAATGAGCCGATTTCAGCCTTGATCTCTCGTGATAACTTTCGAGATAGATCAGTTCAGATTCTCAAATTCCAATCGAACAGGACCAAATCGCAATCACGCCAACCTGAAACTTTGGAAATCCAAGTCTCATGCGCTTAATGTTGGTCTCTAAGCGGCCAGACTCCAGGATTGATGCCTTCAGGAGAACTTTTTGGGCCATTGCTGAAAATTTCGATCGCCTACAACCTTCCTCGCGATGCTTTGTCTCTGTGCAGCAACAAACTGGCCTAAAGCCTAATCATTGATGATGGCTTCTTCTTCAAACTCCTCCCATCAACCCTGGTGGTTTTCCTCTGCAAGAGCCCGCCACCTTTCAAGCATGGTTACGACAGAGACAGCCGATTTCAATACCATTGGCTCTTCAGAGCGAAGAATCTTCAGGGTCAGCTGCCCCCCGAGTCTCGGTCAAGACGAGGATAAAGGTGTATCAACCAAATGGTCCATCATTGGCTTCCCAAGGGTAGTGCGGCGTCAGCCGATTCTGACCACATCGGCTTCAATAGCAGAGAACCTCCAAGGTGAGCTGCCCCCCGAGCCGCCCGGCTCCTCATCAGAACGAAGCAGGAAAGTTTACACCCAAGGAGACGATGCACTAGGACGGGTTTGGAGATCAGCGGCTCCCTTGAACTCCTCCCAGCCTTATTCTCGTACCTTACTGCCAAGATAGGCTCATCACCTCGGGCAGACTGATGCAGTTTCTGGTGAGGATGTTTGGTGAAGTTGTCACCTTGGTTCAGCCCGTAGGCAGCAATGCCACAGCCGATTGCTCCATCATCGGCCATCCTCATGGTCCTAGAAGAGATGTGCCTGTGCTGCTCCCTTCGTTGGGCTCATCCTTAACCTGATTTGTAGGCTTGTGCTGTTCTTGCTGCGATCCTCAGGCTTGCCGGTAAATGCCAGCAGCTTAAATAAGAAAAAGGGGAGAAGACCCGAGTCACCAATCAGTTGGAGGTCCTCGCAGAGCCTCGTCCTGTAACAGTTTGTACCTCTTGAGTCGATGGCCGTGCATCAAAAATTTCTGTATTTCTGTATTTTCGATTTTTTGCGGCCGATTTGCTTACGTATCGGCCCCCATACTTGAGCTACTCTGCTGGAAACTTGACGTCCGTTCCCAGCTCCGTATCCTCCATCTTATCCATCTATGTGCCCCCGAGCCGATTCTGTCAAGTAATTGATGGCATCGGCTCTTCGCATCTGTTGGATCAATGCGAACACAGACAAAAGAATGTTGAGGATAGTTTCGGCCGATTATCGGCCTCCTTCTTTGTTGCAATGCTTGACGATGGTTTGCAACTTCTTGGATTTCCACTGTAGCTACGTGGCATGTTGGAGATAAGATCCTTTACTTTTCATTTTTTGAGGGCCGATCGCAGGGATCGGTCTTGCCACGTATGTCCAAGGTCTTGGACGTGCTACTCTGTCAGGACCACGGATATCATGTTCGCATCAGCCGATGTCTCTGCATCGGCATCAATGCTCGTGCATCGGCTTTCGCCTGTTTGGGCGCCATACTTTGGCGGGCGCGCCTTCGTCTCCACTATTTGCTGAATCTTCACGGCCAGATCGGGCCGTGCTCTTCTCAACGTGCTGCATCGTGCCTCGGCTTCTTCCAAGTTTCGCAGCCGCTGCACCGACGCTTCCGAGAATGGCGAGTCCATCGTGGCACCACCTTGGTCGGTGATACCTATCTTCTTCATGACTCCTCGAAGTCTTCTTCTTGAGAGGACTCAACTCGTTTGTTTCGTGGGAGGGGTCCCGTACGCTCGAACACGAAACTTCGTTTGTCCTTCTCCTCGCTGCGTGCATTCGCTCTCGATTGTCGGTAATCGGCTCATTCCCGAATCCCAGCAATGTTTGAAGAAGGGACAGCTCCAGTGCTTATCCACGTTGTCTTGCTCCTTTGACCTCCTCCAGCACGACGTTGCCGCGTTGTTTCCGCTGTTCCGACGATACCGTTTGCATCAGACCGACGATATCCTTCATCGTCGCGTCGGCGGCGACGTCGGTCGATGCTGTTCATATTTGTTGAGGAGATGCACGGATAATGGGCGCTGATACCGTATGCTTCTCACCTCCTTCGGTCGTACCGTCTATCGTCGTCTTGGGGCCGGTCGCGGGAACGGCCTTCTTTATCCTTGCCACGAGAGTGGGTCTCTCGTTTTGTCCGCGCCATGGCGAATCACGAACCCTGCCATATTGACATCGAAAGAGAACCCTGGTTCTCTTATGGAGTGGCTTAGGTCCACCATGTTGACGTCCGGAAACGGACGCTCGTCTACCTTCATGGCAAACCGTCCGAAAGTTAATCGGCCCGATTCTATCGCCATCTGAATTTGTGCGCGCAATACTTTGCAGTCGTTGGTGGTGTGCGTGAACGTATGATGCCACTTGCGTATGGCCTCTTGTTCATCTCTTGTGCCGTAGGGATCTTGTGGCCTTCGGGTAGCTTCAATCGTTTTTCAAGAATGTAGATCGAAGATCTGCTCGCTTTTGGTCACGTCAAAGTCCAACCCTCTTGGAGGCCCCGGTGGATTCACCCATTGGCAGGACACAGGCATCGGCGTCCGAGTCCACTCGGCTACCGCAACTTCCCGATCTTCCGCGGAATCTTCATCTTCATCGGCATTGACAGGCTGATCGCGCGCTTGAACTTGTCTTGGTATAAGCCTCGATGGCGTTTCATATAAGGTCACTATTGACCAGTGGTCAGCAGTTGTACTCAACTTGGAACGCGATCCTTGAACGACGCTGCCCTGCCACGGCCAGCTCGATCGCTTCTTTCGCTTATATGAACCGAATAGCATCGGTTCTGACAGTTCTGAAACGCTGAATGTACTCAGCCACTGCTCTCCTCGCTTTTGCCGAACCGTGCTAGTTCGCAATACCGCCTTAGTCTCGAATGGTATTGTGTGGAACAGTTCCTCCACTGCTTCCATGATTGCACCGAATTTGGCTGCAAAGAGGTGTACCACCCAAAAATGGACCGGTGAGGGATTGCGAGAAGCACCTCACACGTAACGATCCGATGCCGAAGCCATGCCCACTGGGCCTGTATCGGCTCACGTGCTCGATGGAGCTCGACCCTCCGACCCACCGAATTTGTTGAAGTCCGGAAGCCGGTACTTAGGCGGCAGGGGATCAGGTCGAACTCATTGGGGTACGGCTTTGAATAGCCGATTATCTTCTTCTTCGGCAAGATGCCGAATTGATCTCTCAGAACTGCGCTGATCTGATTCGGTGGAGGTAGTGGCAACTGAACTTTCATGGACTGGCGCAGTGGCATACTTGGCTAGCCACGCTTGTTTCTCAGCTTCTGCTCCTAAACTCCCCGCTGTGCCGTTGTCCCCGCGGAACAATTGCTCCGCTCCGGCAATCCCTCCCGGTGGAGCCTGGATCGCTCGTCCAGCTTGTTGCAGTCCGGCACAAACGTGCACACGTATCCGTGTGGGATTTCTTGGGCGGGTCATGCAAGAATTGATAGTCGCCCGGGTCCCCCCAACTTTGTAGACGACGTATGCCGGTGAGCCTTGTTGCCGTGGAGCCGCCGTTGCGTACGGCAGGGGCCTGGTGTGGAGTTGCATCTCTCCCCGGTGAGTCCCTAGAACAGGTCCCGAAGGGGAGTAACGACGCTCCATGATCTCTTGCACCACACGGAGCGCAACGCGCTCCAAAGTGTTCACCAGGCTCAGAGTGCCGATGCAGTGAATGAGCCACCATGTAGTTGATCTCCCGACGCAGGCTCTGTTACGTCCATCTGAAGGGAGACAGATCCAACCCATCGAGGATGCCTTGTGGTGCGAATCCTTTGAACCTGACGCCGTGCGACCGGGTCTTCTCAAAGGAGCCGATGAGCTCGGCCTCGAGGATGACCTTCAGGTCATCGTACTTCTTCTTGTGTTCCGTGGGGAGATCTTCGTACGTGATCGGTTTCTCCGCCACCTCGGATGTCGATGCTGACATGGATGTTGACGTGGATGTTGCGAGAAGATGTCCCACCGGGCGTGCCAGAATGTGTTACCCTCCAACCCCCGACGGGCTTTGGTTAAGCAACACGAAGAGCCGGGAAGCTCCCAGGGCCGCTTAGTGGATCCCTGGCACCTCGCGTCGTTGATGACCCACAAGTATAGGGGATCGCAACAGTCTTCGAGGGAAGTATTACCCAATTTATTGATTCGACACAAGGGGAGACAAAGAATACTTTAATTAATAATGGAGTTGTCAATTCAGCTGCACTGGAAACAGACTTGCTCGCAAGAGTTTATCAGTAGTTTTATGGCAGTGGAAATAGTGAAATAGCAGCAGTGAAATAAAGACAGCAGTAGTGATTGTAGTAAACAGCAGGATTAAAATACTGTAGGCACATGGACGGATTTAACGGGCGTTGCATGGATGAGAGAAACTCATGTAACAATCAAAGCATGGGCATTTGCGATAATAATAAAGCGGTATCCAAGTACTAATCAATCAATAGGCATGTGTTCCATATATAGTCGTACGTGCTCGCAATGAGAAACTTGCACAACATCTTTTGTCCTACCAGCCGTGGCAGCCGGGCCTCTAGGGAAACTACTGGATATTAAGGTCCTTTTAATAGAGTACCGGAGCAAAGCATTAACACTCCGTGAACACATGTGATCCTCACATCACTACCATCCCTCCGGTTGTCCCGATTCTTGTCACTGGGGCCATTGGTTCCGGACAGCGACATGTGTATACAACTTGCAGGTAAGATCATAAACAACGAATATCTTCATGAATCAATAACATGTTCAGATCTGAGATCATGGCACCTGGCCCTAGTGACAAGCATTAAGCATAACAAGTTGCAACAATATCATAAAAGTGACATCTACGGATACTAGGCACTATGCCCTAACAATCTTATGACTATTACATGACTAATCTCATCCAATCCCTACCATCCCCTTCAGCCTACAGCGGGGGAATTACTCACACATGGATGGGGAAACATGGCTGGTCGATGGAGAGGCGTTGGCGGTGATGGCGGTGAAGATCTCCTCCAATTCCCCGTCCGGCGGAGTGCCGAAACGGAGACTTCTGGCTCCCGAGACGGAGTTTCGCGATGTGGCGGCTGGAGGGTTTCTGGCGACTTCGACTTCTCTCCCGCGTTTTTAGGTCGAAACCAATAAGTAGTCCAAAGGGGGCGTCGGAGGCCGGCCGGGGGACCCATGGCCGGGGGCCCCCCTAGCCGCGCCGCATGTGGTGTGGGGCCCTCGGGCCTCCACCTCCTTGCCCTTCTGGTCCGTCAATATTTTGGTAAAATAGGGCCTTCTGCATAAATTCCGAGGATTTTCCCGAAAGTTGGATTTCTTCACAAAAACGAGACACCAGAGCAGTTCTGCTGAAAACAGCGTTAGTCCGTGTTAGTTGTATCCAAAATACACAAATTAGAGGCAAAACAATAGCAAAAGTGTTCGGGAAAGTAGATACGTTTTGATCAACTCCCCCAAGCTTAGCTTATTGCTTGTCCTCAAGCAATTCAGTTAACAACTAGCGATAAAAGAACTTTCACGAACACATTTGCTCATATGATGTATATATTCTCATGCTATGGCTAATACTTAAGCAGTTCATAATGAGACACATGCAAATAAGATCATCCAACAGCTATGTCAATCATGGAGAGGTACCAACAATTAATAATAAGCACCATGAATCATGTATATAAGCAGGATTGCAATGTTCATAAGAGAATATGATAAAGTGGTATCTCGCTTGCCTGTATTTGATCGGCAAAACATAAATGCCGAGGCACCTCTTGAGTTCATAGAAAGACTAGAAGTAGTGATTGTCAAAGATAAAAGCATCAAAGTTATACCACAATCAATCATATTTTGAGACAAGCATATTATACTAAGAATGACAGTTGTGCTCTCAAGATAGTGCTCAAAGAAAGAATGGAGACACAACATAAAAGTAAAAGATTGACCCTTCGCAGAGGGAAGCATGGATTAACATGCGCTAGAGCTTTTCATTTTTAAAACAGAGTAAAATTATTTTGAGGGGTTTGTTGTTGTCAACGAATGGTAATGGGTACACTAACTACCTCATCAACCGGACTCACAAGAGCGGCTCCCATTTTATTTATTTTTGGTTGGCACTCCTTCCAACCTTTCTTTCACAAACCATGGCTAACCGAATCCTCGGGTGCCTCCAACCACATACCATGAAGGAGTGCCTTTTTATTTAAGTTTTATTATGATGATGACACTCCCCCCAACCTTTGCTCACACAAGCCATGGCTAACCGAATCCTTCGGGTGCCGTCCAACAATCACAAACCATGGAGGAGTGTCTATTTAAGTTAATTAATTCGGGACTGGGAATCCCATTGCCAGCTCTTTTGCAAAATTATTGGATAAGCGGATATGCCACTAGTCCATATGAGAGTCCGTCAAAAGTAAATGACAAGGTTGAAAGCTAAACACCACATACTTCCTCATGAGCTATGAAACATTAACACAAATTGAGAAGCATTTTGAAGGTTTTAAAGGTAGCGCATGAGAATTTACTTGGAATGGTTTGAAATGCCATGCATAGGTATTTATGGTGGACACTTTGGAACAACTTGGTTTTCAGGTGTTTGGAAGCACGAGCGGCGATCCCGCTCAGTACAAGTGAAGGCTAGCAAAAGACTAGGGAGCGACAAATCAAGAGAGCAGTAACTGTCATAATCATGCTTGCGGCAAAATAAATTAACGGAGGCATAAAAGTGATACAAGAACTCTGAAGCAATATAAATCATCGAGGCTTAATTGACTTTTTGTTCAGTCATATGCATGCGTGAGCATGTGCCAAGTCGATATAAATGAATTATTCAGAGGAGGATACCACAATGTCATACTTACTTATGAATAAAGCAATGCAAGCGAATATCCATGACATGCTACTCATATTAATAAATTGGAGCTAAACATGAGAGATCATGAACTACTAGACTTTCTCAAATAACATATACCTCACATGAACCAACTAAGCATGCTCATATGGATGAGTATATGTACAAAAATGAAAGCAAATAGAGTTCATACCAGCCTCTCACCACAATCAGATTGTCGTAGATCGTCATTATTGCCTTTTCACTTGTGTAGCTTGGATAATATGAAATGAAAACCACGCTCCAGCCACCGAAGACCATTGAACTCATGATGAACTTTACAAACCAAAGAAGAACAGCAAATATTTTTGGTGTTTTCGAATTGGAAACAAGAACAAAAGAAACAAGAAAACAAAGCAAAATCTTTTTGGGTTTTCTCATAGCAAACTAACGATAGCAAATAAAGAAAACTAAGAGCAAGGAACCAAATAAACAAATGGTGAAGAGAAACAACAGAAATATTTTTGGTCTTTTCGTGTTTTAGGAGAGAAACAAAGCGAAAACAAAAGAACGCAAACTAACAAAAACACAGAAAAGCAGGATGACAGAAATCTGCCAAATCCTGACAGCAGTACAGAAATCGAAATTAACAAAAATCTTCCATTGCTCAGACCAAAAGTGTTCAACTAATGAAAGTTAGATAACAACATGGGGAACATGCTCAAAAATTGGCAACTCAAAATAACGTTCTGGCTGTGCGTATTTTTTTTGGTAACAGCACAGAATCTGTTTTTGGACAGCACTTCCCCAAATATCATCTCCTCTCATTAGAAAACCACTCTAAGAGACTAAACAAGTATGTACAAGTATCCAGCAACCATAATATGCAAAGAATGATGATGTATACCTCCCCCCAAGCTTAGGCTTTTGGACCTAAGTGGAGTTCATTCCCAACGAGGGTCGGAGTTCCACGCCGGTGGATCATACATGGAGTGGTAATAGGGCCCCTTGCAGAAGAATATCGTGGAGGCTCCACATGGCCATGATGTTGATATGAGGAGCTTGCTGCATCGGATGAAGAGTCGGGATGCTCCTCGGTCTCCTCCACATCTTCCCTCGCACGACGGCTTTCCCTTTCTATGTATGCGTTTAGCTCATTTTCTGTGATCGACCACCCGTCCCTGGCATCAAGGTTAAACAAAGCAGGTGCAGGCAAGCGTACTAATTTTTCAATTTTCTTAGTTATACTCCAACTTTTCTTATACAAAGTTATCCTATAATGCAGGTTGTTCAAACTAGATGCATCTGAAATAAACTCATGCCTGATCATGGAGAAAACATCAAGTTTCTCTATAGAAAGCGGAATATCTAAATGGTGAGGACCTACACCATGCATAGCCAATAAGCGAGAGGCAATAAGACCTCCACAAATTCCTCCTTTCTCACGGTTAGTAGCAAGTCTACAAGCTATTAAAGCACCCAAATTATAAGTCCTATCCTGTTGCAAAGCAGCAGCTAAGAAAGCCAAGTCTGGGACAGATAATTTACCTCCAGTTCTTCTCGCAAGAACGCACTTTGTAATGAAATAGGCAAAATAGCGGATGGCTGGATGTTGAATGCTACTAATCTTACCACCATCATTGGAGAAGCTCCTCCCATTACAAATACTTGTATAAAGATTCGAGAGCTCCTGCGGTGTTCCCCTGATCTTCTCGCAAGATCCCCATCGCGGCACTCTAATCGCTGTACAAAAATCACTGAAAGGCAAGTCGATAGTTTTGTTGTAAATCTTATACCGGACCATGGGGTCAGTTTGAGACCGGTGAAACTCGAAATCTGCACAACCGACACCGTTAGTTTAGCATATTGGTGAGGTTCACCAACAGCAAAATCTCCCAATCCTGCATTGGAAATTAGTGTTTGAACGTCTTGCAGGATTCCTGCATTCCGCATAAAGTCCGTGCATGGGTAATAAGAGGGGTATACTCCCTCTTCACGATGAACTCTCATGACTTGCTGTACCTCCAACTCTTCTTGGTTCAATTGGGGCACACCTTCTTCCATTTTCTGAAATTTTCAACAATCATTATAAAATTTGATTTCAAGGTGTGTAATTGAAGGGAACTACTATAGGAACTTGCTAGAGTACTACACATGCATCAAAACTAATTTCTACCACTTAGAACAAGCATGCAAGCTCACTAAACATGTTATCTACAGCAACAAAATATTCAAGATATACTCAACCAAATGAAATTCTAATTGGACAATCAAAGGAGTCACATACCAAGGAGTAAATGTGCCAAATTTCAAACAGAAATCTGGGCTGAGCAAGGAGATCGAAAAATCGCGAGTTCTTGAGCAGAAACACGAGTGAGAGAAACTTGGTACGAGCTTTTTCGGGAGAGAGAAGATGCTGGGAGGAAGAGATGATGAAGTGGGGCAGGGTGGCCCACACCACAAGGTGGCGGCCCCTTGTGGCGCGCGCCTATGGTGTGGCACCCGTGCCCCACAGGTCATCCTCTGGTGCTCCAGGTGCCTCGTCGAAAAATAGGACCAACGGTGTAATTTTTGTAATTTTTAGAGAACTTCGAAAAATGCACATTTCTGGGTATTAAATTAATGATTACTGCGCAGGAAAATGATTTCTAAAATCTTAAATGACTAAAGCATATTGCAAAACAAAAGTGCTACAGCAAGTAAAATAGGTGAAGGGAGAAAGAAAGAAAGAAGTGTTGTTTAGCTCTTTTATGCAATAAAATATACTTGTTAACAAGGTTGATCAAGTCTTGCTACCAAATAAATTTTATATGACATAAGAAGAAATAAACCTCAAATCAATCATGTTACCTTATATTGAATTGATATGGATCCAATCACAAGAGTTTGATATTCTTCTTTAGGCTCATATATAGGACAATCAATGGATCCCACTTTGATAGTTTTCACATTAAAAATTGTATTGACTCCACATACTTTATCAATCCTCTTGGGAAAATAGACAGTGTGTTCCTTATCATCAACATTGAAAGTAACCATGCCTTTATTGCAATCAATAACAGCCCCTGCAGTATTAAGAAAGGGTCTTCCAAGAATAATGGACATATTATCATCTTCAGGCATTTCCAACACAACAAAATCAGTTAATATCAAGCAATGCTGAGTAACTTGAACAGGAACATTTTCACATAAACCAACAGGAATAGCAGTAGATTTATCAGCCATTTGCAAAGATATATCAGTTGGTATCAATTTATCTAAATCAAGTCTCTTATAAAGATAAAAAGGCATCACACTCACACCTGCTCCCAAATCACATAGAGCAGTTCTAACATAATTATTCTTGATGGAACAAGGAATAGTCGGTATACCTGGGTCGCCCAACTTCTTTGGAATCTTACCATTGAAGGAGTAATTAGCGAGCATAGTAGAAATTTCCTCATTGGGGACTTTCCTTTTGTTAGTAACAATATCTTTCATATACTTTGAATAAGGAGGCAATTTAATAGCATCAGTCAAAGGGATTTGCAAAAATAAAGGTTTCATCCAATCACAAAATTTATTATAATGTTCCTCCTCCTTTGATTTTAGTTTCTTAGCAGGAAAAGGCATTTGCTTTTGAACCCAAGGTTCTCTTTCATTACCATGTTTCTCAGTAATAAAATCTTCTTTAGTGTACTTTTTATTTTTAGCAGGCTTTTCAGGTTCTTTTTCAATTTCTTCTTTATCAGGAGTATCATTCTTATCATTATCTTCCTCATGTTCATTACCACTTTCAGTTTCATCAGAAATAGAAATACTATTAGGATCATTAACAAGTTCAGAGGATTCTACAACATTCTTATGTTTCTTTTTCTTTTTCTTAGATGGAGCACTAGTTTTAATTAGTTGAGAATCTTGTTCAACTCTTTTGGGATGCCCTTCAGGATATAGAGGATCCTGGGTAGAAACACCACCTCTAGTTGTTACTTCATAAGCGTGTTTTTCTTTAGAATTATTTCCCAACAAGTCATTTTGCACTTTAGTAAGTTGATCAATTTGAGTTTGAACCATTTGAAAATGTTTAACAAGTATCTTAACATCATTGGAGGTTCTCTCCACAATATCATGCAATTCACTAATAGCTCGGGAATTTTCCATTAAATGATTCTCTACTCTCATATTAAAGTTTTCTTGCTTAACAATATAATTATCAAATTCATCTAAGCATTGAGCAGGAGATTTTGAATACGGAATATCTTCCCTAGTAAAGTGTTGAAGCGAGTGTACCTCAATCATGGATGAAGGGGGAATTGTCTCACATATATCTTCTATAGGAGGTAAATTCTTCACATTTTCAGGTTTAATACCCTTCTCTTTAAGAGACTTCTTGGCTTCCCTCATATCTTCATCATTTAATTTAATCATACCCCTCTTCTTCACTATCGGTGTCGGGGTTGGTTCAGGTGTAGACCAATCATCATGATTCCGGCCTATTTTAGCCAATAATTCTTCAGCGTCGTCTGGAGTTCTTTTCCTGAAAACACAACCAGCACAACTATCCAGGTATGCCCTAGACTCAATAGTTAGTCCACTATAAAATATATCAAGTAAATCATGCTTCTCCAAATCATGGTCAGGCTGAGCTCTAATAAGAGAACAAAATCTAGCCCAAGCCTCATGCAATTTCTCTCCATCTTCCTGGTCAAAATTATAAATTCTCTGCAAAGCAGCATGTTGAGCACTAGCAGGAAAGTATTTACGGAAGAAAACATCAAGCAATTCTTTTGGACTTTTAATAGAACCAGGAGGCAAATTATTATACCAAGTTTTAGCATCATCCTTTAATGAGAAAGGAAAAATTTTAGCGACAAAATAAGTACGCATCTTAATATCATCAGAAAACAAGCCACTAAGAGTAGATAACTCAGTCATGTGTTCAACAGCACTTTCTTTTTCAGTACCACAAAAGGGTGTTTTCTCAACAATAGCTATATGAGATAGATCAAGAGAAAATCATAATCTTTATCCCTAATGTTTATAGGAGATGTGGCAAATTTAGGATCAGGAGATGGTTTATATCTAACAGCATGTTCTGCAAGCAACTTTTTAATTTTTCTTGCATCAGTAGTAGCATTGCATTTTTCAATAAAATCATCATCAAGCTCTACATAATCTTCATCAAGATCATCACTAGAATATTCAACGGACTCAGGTGAATTAACAGGTGTAGCAGCATTTTCATTAGGAGTTTCAGTATTTTCAATTTGTCTAGACTTAGCAATTGTAGCATCTAGAAAAGATCCCAATGACCCACTATCATCAAGCACAGCAGAAACATTATCAATATTATGAGAATTTTCAGATTCAGCAGAAGTACCAGCACGTGAAGCATGTGGCGGTGAAACAAGTTTATCAATCACAGATGGTGAATCAAGAGCAGCAGAGGTACTCAGAGTTGTACCTTTTCTTGTAGTGGATGGTAATATAGCGATCTTAGTATCGCGAGGTTTACCCATAATGGAGAATTTGCAGCGAACAATATCAATCCAAGTGAACTTCCAAATAAAGCTATGCTCCCCGGCAACGGCGCCAGAAAATAGTCTTGATGACCCACAAGTATAGGGGATCGAGTCTTCGAGGGAAGTATTACCCAATTTATTGATTCGACACAAGGGGAGACAAAGAATACTTGTAAGCCTTAACAGCGGAGTTGTCAATTCAGCTGCACTGGAAACAGACTTGCTCGCAAGAGTTTATCAGTAGTAACAGTTTTATGGCAGTGGAAATAGTGAAATAGCAGCAGCGGTAAATAAAGACAAATGATGATTGTAAACAGCAGGATTAAAATACTGTAGGCACAGGGACGGATTTAACGGGCGTTGCATGGATGAGAGAAACTCATGTAACAATCAAAGCATGGGCATTTGCAGATAATAATAAAGCGGTATCCAAGTACTAATCAATCAATAGGCATGTGTTCCATATATAGTCGTACGTGCTCGCAATGAGAAACTTGCACAACATCTTTTGTCCTACCAGCCGGTGGCAGCCGGGCCTCTAGGGAAACTACTGGATATTAAGGTACTCCTTTTAATAGAGTACCGGAGCAAAGCATTAACACTCCGTGAACACATGTGATCCTCACATCACTACCATCCCCTCCGGTTGTCCCGATTCTTGTCACTGGGGCCATTGGTTCCGGACAGCGACATGTGTATACAACTTGCAGGTAAGATCATAAACAACGAATATCTTCATGAATCAATAACATGTTCAGATCTGAGATCATGGCACTCGGGCCCTAGTGACAAGCATTAAGCATAACAAGTTGCAACAATATCATAAAAGTGACATCTACGGATACTAGGCACTATGCCCTAACAATCTTATGACTATTACATGACTAATCTCATCCAATCCCTACCATCCCCTTCAGCCTACACCGGGGGAATTACTCACACATGGATGGGGGAAACATGGTTGATACGTCCAATTTGCATCACTATTTTGTATCATAATTTGCTGTTATTCATTGATATATTTCATATTGGGACACAATACTTATGTTATTTCATCTATTTTGCATGTTTCATCATCATTGGAGGATCAAGCACCGGAGCCAGGATTCTCTGGAAAAAGCACCGTCAGAACGCAATATTTCGGAAGATCAATGTGGAAGGGAATTTCACGTAAATTCCTATTTTTCCAGATGACGGAGGGAGCCGAAGGGGAAGAGAGAGGGCCACTGTGGGCCAGACCATAGGCGCGGCCCATGGCCCGGCCGCGCCCTATGCTCTGGGGGGCCCACGACCCTTTTCGCCTCCTTTTCTTCGCGTACCTTCGTCCCGAAAACCTAAGCCACAGAGAGGACCTCACGAAGGGTTACAGCCGCCTCTGCGGGGCGGAGAACACCAGAGAGAAAGAGCTCTCCGGCGGGCAGGAATCCGCCGGGGAAATTCCCTCCCGGAGGGGGAAATCGACGCCATCGCCATCGTCATCGAGCGGGACATCATCTCCATCATCATCATCATCATCTCCACCATCTACACCGCCATCACCACCGCTGCACCTCGTCATCGCTGTAGCAATTCGGGTTAAATCTTGATTGTTTGATAGGGGAAACTCTCCCGGTGTTATTCTATACTTGTTGTAGATGCTATTGAGTGAAACCATTGAACCAAGGTTTATGTTCAGATTGTTATTCATCATCATATCACCTCTGATTGTATTCCATATGATGTCTCGTGAGTAGTTCGTTTAGTTCTTGAGGACATGGGTGAAGTCTAAATGCTAGTAGTGAATTATGGTTGAGTAATATTCAATGTTATGATATTTAAGTTGTGGTGTCATTCTTCTAGTGGTGTCGTGTGAACATCGACTACACGACACTTCACCATTTATGGGCCTAGGGGAGTGCATCTTGTATTCGGTTGCTAATTGCGGGGTTGCCGGAGTGACAGAAACCTAAGCCCCCGTTAGTATATCGATGCAGGAGGGATCGCAGGATCTCAGAGTTTAAGTTTGTGGTTAGATTTATCTTAATTACTTTCTTGTAGTTGCGGATGCTTGCAAGGGGTATAATCACAAGTATGTATTAGTCCTAGGAAGGGCAGTGCATTAGCATAGGTTCACCCACACAACACTTATCAAAACAATGAAGATTATTAAACCACATGAAGCGAAAGTACTAGACTAAAATCCCCGTGTGTCCTCAGGAACGTTTGGTCATTATAAGTAAACAAACCGGCTTGTCCTTTGTGCTAAAAAGGATTGGGCCACTCGCTGCAATTATTTCTCTTGCATTTTATTTACTTGTACTTTATTTATCTGCAATATCAAAACCCCCTGAATACTTGTCTGTGAGCATTTACAGTGAATCCTTCATCGAAACTGCTGCCAACACCTTCTGCTCCTCGTTGGGATCGACATTCTTACTTATCGAAGATACTACGATACACCCCCTATACTTGTGGGTCATCAAGACTATTTTCTGGCGCCGTTGCCGGGGAGTGAAGCGCTATTGGTAAGCGGAATTGGTAAGGAAATTTACTGTTTGTGCTGATTTTATTTCTGCCTGCTGCTATAAATCATTATGGAGAGATCCTCTCTTCAATTTCTATTTGGGAAATCTACTACTACTGCAACGGTAGTGGATGAAGCGCCAGGTGAGGAAGTAGTACCATATAAAATACCTATGAAAATTATTGAACGTGTTATGGATAACCGCTATGAAGGGGATGGAACTGTCCATCCTGGTGACCATTTATTGTTTTTGCATGAATTATGCGGGTTATTCAAATGTGCAGGTATTTCTATGAATGAAGTTAGGAAGAAACTATTCACTATATCGCTGTCTGGTAAGCGGCGCATTGGTATAAATTGCTGAAGAATGGTGATTCTATTGATTGGGAGGACATTGTGCCTTTATTTTATTCCAAATTTTATCCTCCAAGTGAAATTCACAAAGATCGGAACCGCATATATAATTTCTGGCCTCATGATGGAGAGAGTATCGCCCAAGCTTGGGGGAGATTGAAGTCTTTAATGCTCAAATGCCCCATTCATGAGCTTCCTGGTAATGTTATTATTGATAATTTCTATGCAAGACTTTCTTTTCAAGACAAGACCTTGCTGGATACTTCTTGTTCTGGATCATTTACACGCAAGAATGAAGAGTTTAAAAGGGACCTTCTTGATCGGATCCAAGAAAATACTGAAGGATGGGAGAACGACAAAGATAGAGAATCAGGTATAATTTATGATTATAAATGCATTGAAGCTTTTATGGATACTGATAAATTTCGTAATATGAGTGCTACATATGGTCTTCATTCCCAAGTTGTTGCAAATCTTTATAAAGCTTTTGCCTCTCATTATGAACTGCCTAAGAAGAATTTTGATAAGTATCATGAACCATATAAAGATAAAGTTGATTCATCTGTAAACAAATGTGTAGTGATTGAAACTGTTGATAATGTTATTCCTGAAGCTTATATTGAAAAAACTCCTTTCCCTGCTAAAATGAAGGAGTACTCTGTCATATCTAGTGCGGTTAATAAAAGTGAAAAGAAACCTAAAGAACCTGAAGAACAAATTAAAATTGAACCTGCTGTTGCTATAGTTAAAGATCTTGTGACTGAAAATGTGGAGGATGGTCATATTATTTTCTGTGAAGATGCTTCTAATATTGTTTCACATCCTAATAAATCCAAACAAGTTAGTGTTCCTATGCTATCTGTTAGAATTGGTGATCATTGCTATTATGGTTTATGTGATATTGGTGCAAGTGTTAGTGCTATTCCTTATGAGCTTTACACGGAGATTATGCACGAAATTGGTTCTTGTGAACTTGAAGATATTGATGTGGTTATTCATCTGGCTAATAGAGAAACTATTTCTCCAATTGGTATTGTTCGAGATGTGGAAGTTCTATGTGGTAAGATTAAATATCCTGCTGACTTTTTGGTACTTGGTTCTGCTGCTAGTGATCATTGTCCTATCATTTTTGGTAGACCTTTTCTAAATACTTGTGGATCTATTATAGATTGTAAGAAAGAGAAAATTTTGACTAGATTTGCTGGTGAACCTTATGAATTTAACTTTTCTAAATTTACCAAAACTCCTTATAAAGCTGACTTGCCTAGTAATGATTTTAAAATGGAGCAGTGTGCATCTATTGTTCTTGTTCCTAATAATCCTTTGCAGCAACATTTGGAGAATAGTGAAAGTGAAGCTTTTAGGAAAGAAAGAGATGAGCTTGAGGAAATTTTTCGTCGCCAACCTATTCTCAAGCATGATTTACCGGTGGAAGATTTGGGTACAACACCGCCACCAAAGGAAGATCCTGTTTTTGATTTAAAGCCTTTACCTGATAATCTTAAATATGCTCATATTGATGATAAGAAAATATATCCTGTTATTATTAGTTCTAAGCTTTCAGAGATTGAGGAAGAAAGGTTATTGGAAATATTGAAGAAACACCGAGGAGCTATTGGCTATACTCTTGATGATTTGAAAGGGATTTCTCCTTCTATTTGCCAACATGCTATTAATATGGAAGAAGATGCAAAGCCTGTTGTTGAACATCAACGTCGTCTAATTCCAAAGATGAAAGAGGTGGTAAGGAATGAGGTATTAAAACTCCTTGAAGCTGGTATTATATATCCTATTGCTGATAGTAGATGGGTTAGTCCTGTTCATTGTGTTCCTAAGAAAGGAGGAATGACTGTTGTGCCTAATGATAATGATGAGCTTATTCCTCAAAGAATAGTTGTAGGTTATAGAATGTGCATTGATTTTCGAAAAGTTAATAAAGTTACTAAGAAAGATCATTACCCTTACCCTTTATTGATCAAATGCTAGAAAGGTTATCTAAAAATACTCATTTTTGCTTTCTTGATGGTTATTCTGGGTTTTCACAAATTGCTGTTAAAGCTAAAGATCAAGAGAAAACCACTTTTACTTGTCCTTATGGAACTTATGCTTATAGGCGTATGCCTTTTGGTTTATGTAATGCTCCTGCTACTTTTCAAAGATGCATGTCTGCTATTTTTCATGGTTTTTGCGAAAGTATTGTAGAGGTGTTCATGGATGATTTTTCTGTCTATGGGAATTCTTTTGATAATTGCTTGCGAAACCTTGATAAAGTTTTGCAGAGATGTGAAGAAACTAACCTTGTTCTTAATTGGGAGAAATGCCACTTTATGGTTAATGAAGGAATTGTATTGGGACATAAAATTTCCGAGAGAGGTATTGAAGTTGATAGAGCTAAAGTTGAAGCAATTGAGAAGATGCCCTATCCGAGGGATGTTAAAGGTATTCGTAGTGTTCTTGGTCATGCTGGGTTTTATAGGAGATTTATTAAAGATCTAAAATTTCAAAGCCTCTTACTAATCTTCTTCAAAAAGATGTACCTTTTGTTTTTGATGATGATTGTAAGGAAGCTTTTGAAACTCTAAAGAAAGCCTTAACAACTGCTCCTGTAGTTGAACCTCCTGATTGGAATTTGCCTTTTGAAATTATGTGTGATGCTAGTGATTTTGCTGTAGGTGCTGTCCTTGGACAGCGAGTAGATAAAAAATTAAATGTTATTCATTATGCTAGTAAGACTCTTGATGCTGCTCAAAGAAATTATGCTACAACTGAAAAAGAATTGTTAGCTGTAGTCTTTGCTTGTGATAAGTTTAGACCCTATATTGTTGATTCAAAAGTTACAATTCATACTGATCATGCTGCAATTAGATACCTTATGACAAAGAAAGATGCTAAGCCAAGGCTTATTAGATGGGTACTTCTGTTGCAAGAATTTGATTTACATATTATAGATAGGAAAGGTGCTGATAATCCTGTTGCTGATAATTTGTCTAGATTGGAAAATATTGCTTATGATCCTGTTCCTGTTAATGATAGTTTTCCAAATGAACAATTGGTTGTAATAAAGGTGAGCTCGCGAGAGAGCCCTTGGTATGCAGATTATGCTAACTTTATTGTTTCGAAGTATTTGCCTCCAACCTTTTCAGCTCAGCAACGGAGGAAATTCTTTTATGACTTAAGGCATTATTTTTGGGATGACCCACACTTATATAAAGAAGGAGTAGATGGTATTATGCAAAGATGTGTTCCTGAATATGAACAACAGGAGATATTGAATAAATGTCATGGAAGTGTTTATGGAGGATCACGCCGGAGATAGAACCGCGCAGAAGGTTCTACAATCAGGTTTTTATTGGCCAACACTCTTCAAAGATGCAAGGAAATTTATCTTATCTTGTGATGAATGTCAAAGAGTTGGTAATATCTCTAGACGCAATGAAATGCCTATGAATTATACTCTTGTTATTGAACCATTCGATTGTTGGGGATTCGACTTCATGGGACCTTTCCCTTCTTCACGGTAACACTCATATACTTGTCGCTGTTGATTATGTTACTAAATGGGTAGAAGCTATACCTACAAAAAGTGCTGATGGTGAGACCTCTATAAAAATGCTTGTAGATATTATATTTCCTAGATTTGGAGTACCTAGATATATTATGACTGATGGAGGTTCTCATTTCATTCATGGAGGTTTTAGAAAAACTCTTGCTAAGTATGGTATTAATCATAGAATTGCTTCCGCTTATCACCCTCAAACTAGTGGTCAAGTAGAATTATCAAATAGAGAGATTAAAGCTATCTTAGGTAAGACTGTTAATAAATCTAGAAAGAATTGGCCTAGCAAATTGAAAGAAGCATTATGGGCTTATAGAACTGCTTATAAAAATCCTATGGGAATGTCACCTTATAAAATGGTTTATGGAAAAGCTTGTCATTTACCTCTAGAACTAGAGCACAAAGCTTATTGGCTGTTAGAGAACTAAATAAAGATCCTAAATTAGCCGGTAATAAGAGGTTGTTGCAATTAAGTTCTCTAGATGAATGGAGAAGTGAAGCTTATGAAAATGCTAAACTCTTTAAAGAAAAAGTTAAGAAATGGCATGATAGAAGGATCATCAAAAGAGAATTTAATGTTGGAGATCAAGTTCTATTGTATCGGTCTCGTCTCAGATTCTTTGCAGGGAAATTACTCTCGAAGTGGGAAGGACCATATGTTGTTGAGGAGGTGTATCGTTCAGGAGCAATTAAAATTAGCTCTCTCCAAGGCAATGCCACACAAGTGGTGAATGGACAAAGACTCAAGCATTATATCTCAGGATTCTTATAATGTTGATGTTGATATTATTCAAGTGGAAACACCGGAGGCCTTCATCAAAGGACAAATTGACAGTCCGCCAGAACTGGACTTTGAATAGGTAACAGTATAGGTAATAAAAAGTCCGCGTTTACCTTTCCGAACATTATTTTTGCTGTTTTTGGAAAATATGAAAAATTACGGAATCGAAACGGAGTGGAAAAGACGCGCGAGGGCGTGCCACCATAGGCCGGCGCGGGCCCCACTGGCCGCGCCGACCTATGGTCTGGCCGCCTCGTTGCCCCTTTCCGACTCTAGTTCGATCCTGGAACCTTCCTTTGTCGTAAAAATATTTGCTATATAATCCCCCGGACCCCTGGAGGTCCGTAATATTGTTTTCTCGTCGTGTTTTGTTTCGAGCTGTTTTCTGCCAGGATCTACTTCGGATCTAGATCCATTATGTCTTCGTCGGGAACTCAGAAGGACAACTTCTTTGAGGACGTCGTCAACCCGTACATGAACGAGCTGAAGATGCACCCCAAAGAGTTGCAGCTCGTGGATGGAGAGTTGCAGATCAAAGATGTCCAGGGTCCTAAGGGAGAAGGGAGCTTGGAAGACAGGATGGAGAAGCTGGAACAAGAGGTTTTCAACTACAAGAAGATGGCTGAGCGTGAAGTGGATATCTTTCACAAGATTGTGTCTGAACTCATTGATGGACACAAGAAGGAGACTCAAAGTTGTGGGACGATATCTTCTCACTTCACGACACCACCAACAAACTCCAAGCTCAACTCTATGATGTCCATAATCAGAACTGTGAGTATGAAAACAGGTTTAAGCGCATAAGTCATGCTGCTAGTTTCAGGTTTCCGGAAACCAAGATGTCTTTTGTTGATGGAGGGCCTCTTCCATGGAAGTCTGATGACGACAAAGATTCACCATCATCACCGAAGGAGTAATTCATCATCGGTATTGGCATCCCCTTGGTTTGTTCCAAGCTTGGGGGAGTGCCGCGGTATCACATCACCACCACCTTTATCTTTTACTATCAAGTAGTGTCATATCATGAGTAGGGAAGTTATCATATGGAATAGTATGCAATGTGGAAGTATCTCTCTTAGTTAGTTATCTATGTATCCGTTGGTGTGAGTTATCGTTATGGAATATTAATGAGAAGTCTTATCATTTACTTTTTGCACACCTTATTTTAGTTTGCAATCTCCATTATATGATTACTCTTGACATGAGTATTGATATCACTTTGGGAGCATCAAGTAAATCTATTTGGTTTTGGCAAACTTAGCATTGGTCAATAGCAACAACATCTTGATGTTTAATAAAGAGAGAAATATACTTAGAAACATTACTCTACTATCTCTATGCTTAGTATTCTAGAGTTAAAATTGCTTGTGCCTATGAGAAAGATTTCTATCATATGTATATTTGTTTGTTTCCCTCAACCTTTATGCTTGCTATCAAACCTTGCTAGCCAAAGACCTGTATCGAGAGGGAATGCTTCTCATACATCCATAACCTTAAACCAAACCTTGCCATTTGTGTCCACCATATCTACCTACTACATGGTATTTTCTGCCATTCCAAGTAAATACTTCATGTGCTACCTTTAAATTATTCAAACTATACTACTCCTTATTTGTGTCAATGTTTTATAGCTCATGAGGAAGTATGTGGTGTTTTATCTTTCAATCTTGTTGGGCGGACTTTCACCAATGGACTAGCGGCACATCCGCTTATCCAATAATTTTGCAATAAGAGCTACGGGGTTCCCAGCCCCAATTAATAACTTTCATTAATAATTCTCTTCACATGTTTTGCTCTGATTCATCAGTAAGCAACTTAATTTTGCAATAGACACTCCTCCATGGTATGTGAATGTTGGAAGGCACCCGAGGATTCGGTTAGCCATGGATTGAGAAAGCCAAGGTTGGGGGAGTGTCATCCTAAATAAAACTAAAATACATGTGTAAACAAAAGAGAAGGGGGATGATCTACCTTGCTGGTAGAGATGCCGTCCCTCATGGGAGCCGCTCTTTGAAGGTTCGTTTGGCAAGGGGGTTAGAGTGCCCGCTACCATTCGTTGACAACAACAAGCACCTCTCAAAATTTTACTTTTATTCTCTTTATATGATTTCAAAACTTGAAAAGCTCTAGCACATGATTTAATCCCTGCTTCCCTCTGCGAAGGGCCTATCTTTTACTTTTATGTTGAGTCAGTAAACCTATTTCCCTCTATCTCAAGCAAGCAATTGAGTTGTTGTGAACCAATCATTTATGCTATGATTCAGTTAATCATGTCTTTTATACTTTCTTGTTTAGTACCAATTTTATCTGAATGAATATGACTTTGAAGTTATCAATGATTATGAGGAGATTGTTATGCTTAAATATGAAGGCTCAGCTATAAATTCTAATATGAAAGCTTTGCTTAGAAGTACAATCCGTTAGTAGTTCTCTGACCAAGAACAAAGTTTGCCATCACCAATTATGATTTCTTATGCACCTTTACTTGTGATCTCTTTACTTATTTCAAGATGAGTTATATGAGGAAGTTGTTTACTAGAATGTCTTGTGTGAATGAATATGATGCTTCTTGTCCGTATTTTATTTATCGACTCTTCACTCCATAAACATGTGGTCTCGTTTATCGAGCTCAGTTTCGCTTGGGGACAAGCGAGGTCTAAGCTTGGGGGAGTTGATACGTCCAATTTGCATCACTATTTTGTATCATAATTTGCTGTTATTCATTGATATATTTCATATTGGGACACAATACTTATGTTATTTCATCTATTTTGCATGTTTCATCATCATTGGAGGATCAAGCACCGGAGCCAGGATTCCGCTGGAAAAAGCACCATCGAACGCAATATTTCGGAAGATCAATGTGGAAGGGAATTTCACGTAAATTCCTATTTTTCCGATGACGGAGGGAGCCGAAGGGGAAGAAGAGAGGCCACAGTGGGCCTGGACCATAGGCGGCGCGGCCCATGGCCTGGCCGCGCCACCCTATGCTCTAGGGGGCCCACGACCCTTTTCGCCTCCTTTTCTTCGCGTACTCCTTCGTCCCGAAACCTAAGCCACAGAGAGGACCTCACGAAGGGTTACAGCCGCCTCTGCGGGGCGGAGAACACCAGAGAGAAAAGAGCTCTCCGGCGGGCAGGAATCCGCCGGGGAAATTCCCTCCCGGAGGGGAAATCGATCATCGCCATCGTCATCGAGCGGGACATCATCTCCATCATCATCATCATCATCTCCACCATCTACACCGCCATCACCACCGCTGCACCTCGTCATCGCTGTAGCAATTCGGGTTAAATCTTGATTGTTTGATAGGGGAAACTCTCCGGTGTTATTCTATACTTGTTGTAGATGCTATTGAGTGAAACCATTGAACCAAGGTTTATGTTCAGATTGTTATTCATCATCATATCACCTCTGATTGTATTCCATATGATGTCTCGTGAGTAGTTCGTTTAGTTCTTGAGGACATGGGTGAAGTCTAAATGCTAGTAGTGAATTATGGTTGAGTAATATTCAATGTTATGATATTTAAGTTGTGGTGTCATTCTTCTAGTGGTGTCGTGTGAACGTCGACTACACGACACTTCACCATTTATGGGCCTAGGGAGTGCATCTTGTATTCGGTTGCTAATTGCGGGGTTGCCGGAGTGACAGAAACCTAAGCCCCCGTTAGTATATCGATGCAGGAGGGATCGCAGGATCTCGTAGTTTAAGGCTGTGGTTAGATTTATCTTAATTACTTTCTTGTAGTTGCGGATGCTTGCAAGGGGTATAATCACAAGTATGTATTAGTCCTAGGAAGGGCGGCATTAGCATAGGTTCACCCACACAACACTTATCAAAACAATGAAGATTATTAAACCACATGAAGCGAAAGTACTAGACTAAAATCCCCGTGTGTCCTCGGGAACGTTTGGTCATTATAAGTAAACAAACCGGCTTGTCCTTTGTGCTAAAAAGGATTGGGCCACTCGCTGCAATTATTTCTCTTGCATTTTATTTACTTGTACTTTATTTATCTGCAATATCAAAACCCCCTGAATTTGTCTGTGAGCATTTACAGTGAATCCTTCATCGAAAGCGCTGCCAACACCTTCTGCTCCTCGTTGGGATCGACATTCTTACTTATCGAAGATACTACGATACACCCCTATACTTGTGGGTCATCAGCGGTCGATGGAGAGGCGTTGGCGGTGATGGCGGTGAAGATCTCCTCCAATTCCCCGTCCCGGCGGAGTGCCAGAACGGAGACTTCTGGCTCCCGAGACGGAGTTTCGCGATGTGGCGGCTCTGGAGGGTTTCTGGCGACTTCGACTTCTCTCCGTGCGTTTTTCAGGTCGAAACCAATAAGTAGTCCGAAGGGGGCGCCGGAGGCCGGCCGAGGGGCCACACCACATGGCCGCGCGGGCCCCCGCCGCGCCGCCGGTGTGGGGCCCTCGGGCCTCCACCTCCTTTGCCCTTCTGGCTCCGTCAATATTTTGTAAAATAGGGCCTTCTGCATAAATTCCGAGGATTTTCCCGAAAGTTGGATTTCTCGCACAAAAACGAGACACCAGCAGCTGAAAAAGCGTTAGTCCGTGTTAGTTGTATCCAAAACACAAATTAGAGGCAAAACAATAGCAAAAGTGTTCGGGAAAGTAGATACGTTTGGACGTATCACGTCCCGCAAATCTTCTGTCCCGTGTGCTGGGTGCACCCGACCTAGACTCCGTGAAGGTGTTAGTGCTTCGATTGTTCTGCATGGTAGACACGTGCACATTAAATACGAGCCTTATCGGCTCTCAGGTTTCCCTGTGGATCGGCTCAAAGAGCCGATCGCCCCATGGTCCTTGATGGATTAGCAATGGCATGGGGATCCCGTTGATCAGGACAAAGCTAAAGCGATCCACGACAGTTTAGGGTTTTCACCGCATAATCGAACGTCCTACGTGCGATCGGGCCTAGCAGCTACGAGAGGTGATGCAAACCACCCCTACGAGAGGCCTAAAAACCAACATACGTTGATTCCGGAACATCCCTCGCAGGACGGTAAACAACGCCTAACGCACTACCGGATCGTCCGACCCCGCATAAGGCCTAACTATGCAGATATTAAACTAATCCTTATGATGCAAGGAGCAACTATAACGGATCGGATCTACTAAGCATGATCAAGCAAGATGCTGCCCTTACGTCTAGATAGACGTAAGGGCGTAGGTGTCTAGGGACGGCATTGCCACGCAGATATGCACGTGAAAGCACCAATGCGAGCCCCTAAACACCTAAGGATATAGTACCGCGCCATCAACAAGGCTTCAGACGAGCGGTACAAGGATAACGAAAACTTACGCTGCCTAGATCGCTAGATGCGATCTAGGCGATGGTGCTTACCCGGAGAAACCCTAAGAGAAGAGGTGGCGATGCGCCGTATTTTGTGTTGGTTGAACGATGATTGTCCTCCTTTTCCGATAACCCTAGATACATATTTATAGTCCAAGGGACTTTCTAATTGAGGCGTGCACCACGGGCCGGACTCTATCTCTTTAATCTAAATTACAATACGATCTAATATGTTACAGATACATGGGCAATTAAGCCCGAACTCTCAGCGCAAGGCCGCTTCAAAGATACTTCATGTGTACGTCCTTCAAGCCCATCTTCACTTACGGCCCATCTCCTGATTTGGCCAAAATCGGGTGGTAACAGAAGTTTATTAAAATCTAATGCAAACCCTCAACTTTGAATCAGCCAAATCAAGTTTTGTAATGATTAATTCTGAGTTGAACTTGTGCCTACGCCTTTGTTGTTTAACATTCATAATAGGGAATGTGAATTAAAATTACTATTTTATGAAAAATATTTTTTGCCATTTTTAAATCCATTTAGTAGAGAAAAGGAAAATAGGGAGAACTTGTTAGTAATTCAAACTTTTGGGCATTGAGTCATATGTTGGATGTATAAGCTTAGGTTAAATTGGAGAAGTAAACAAACAAAATAAAAATGGTACGCGACAGAGCTACACCATGTGGCGGCGGTTTGTTCTCTTACGTTGACAAACTTAGCCGAGTGTATCGCTTAGAACACTCGGCAAACCCGCAACCCTTGTCTTCCCACCGCTAGTCAATTTTTTTTTGCCAAGTGAGGTTATTTTATCAAGCGCCAGATAAATTACTTGAAAAGGTAGACACCTTTGCCGAGTGTCTAAGAAATACATTCGGCAAAGTCCTCTTTGGCTAGGGTGGCACTAGACAACGTCTTGTCTGATAGGGGCACATCTTGAGAGCAAAGCATTAATAAAGAATTAAGTAAAAACTATTGAATATGTGTCACGTGAAAACAAATTACGTAAACATATATAATAATTACTGCATGGTAAGTATAATTAAGAGAAAATGAGTGTATAAGTAGTGAGTGTATAACTCTTACTCTTTTGTACTGGTATGTAAAAACTATTGTATTTACAGATGGAAGGAAAAATCTGACGGACACATCGTGGTCCTCCTAGTTCTACACACTTTCCAGTTTCCACACATTGGAGTTAGGTATCGTTCTGGCAAGTAAGGTGTGCATAGTTGAAACAGGATCCAAATATCCAATTCAATCAGCAGTCAGCAAGATATGGATGACTGAATCGATGCTGATCCAAAGAAAAAGGGAAAAAGATACTACTACGAAACCCATAACGAATACAAAATTAATACAATACGCCTCCCTACCCTACTGCGACGACAGAGACTTGATCGATCATATTGATGAAACCAATACATAAGCAGTCCCCGCTGATACGATCATGATCGGGGCCAAGTCAGGTAGCTAGGCAGCCGGCCGTGCACGATGAAACACACATGTATCCAGGATGCCACGCGCATGTAGCCAGAACGCTGACAGGACATGTTGTTCCCCAGTGTCCACATAAGCTCAGAAATATGGATGAAGTGCACTTTTCCATGTGGCCCTCGCCGTCCGATCCGACTAGGCAGCAGGCAAGCAGGCAGGCTCATATCCATTTATATGGAGCCCCAGGGTAGGACAAGGGCTGGGGCCGGTACGAGTGACCTGCATCTGTGTCCACATAGGCAGGATTAAGCAAAAGCCTAAGCCAACTCCATCAACGCTAAATTGTTGGTGGGCACCGAATCCACCGATCATTTAAGATGTAAGCACATTACATGGCATATATGTTGCTTGGTTATAGTCATGTTTGTGTTTTGTCCTCGGGTGTTTTCTTCTACCTTAAGTTCGCGGTGGGCCGTGCGATTTCAAGAAAAATCAATGGACATGGATTTTGCACCGAAAGAGTTTACTTAGTTAAGTCTGATATACTCGACTATATCAGAAAATAAACCTTTTCGCATCGATGAATTGACCGGTTCAATATATCCATCGAAAGTGGGCAGCTTATATATATGTCAAAAAGATCGGCTGCCAAGCCACCAATAAGAAATTTTCTCATCATTCATGTTAACTCACACCAGTACCTCCTTGCTACATGCTAACTAATCCGTCCTAGACATGAGCAGTTCTTAAATACATATTCTTTGAATAATTCCTTCACCGAAATGCCACAACAAGTCTAACCGTACCTTATTTTATATCCATATTAACTTTAATCTACACATTTGGTGCACCTAATATTATCTCTTCGTTAGTACTACTTATATACTACTGGAAAGCAGGTGCATAACCTGACTCGCGATAATAGCAACAGCATATATATGCATAACTATTATAACTGCCGGATCTGGATCCATATATTCCAACTGATCTTGAGATTGTTGAGGAAGAACCATGCATGCTTACACAAAAAAGCTCACATGTATGGGACAAGGATTTTGTGCACATGGGAGTCAGTGCTCCCTTCACTTTTGGATTTTTGAAAATTTTAGATTCTCATATTTCTCTGCTTTCAAGAATTATGACATTAAATATGTAGATAGATGTGTATACGAGGATTGGAAAAAGTCTCGTCAAAAAATACGTTATATTTTTGGAGATGCAAAAAAGACAAATTTCTGACAAGTACACTGACAAAATATACGTACTATTGTACTACTATTTATAGTCAGAAATTTATCTTTTTTGTATTTTCCAAAATACAAAGTATTTTTTAATGGGACTTTTTACACTCCTCGTGTCTAAATCTATCTACATATTTAATGCCATAATTTTTGAAAACATAAAAGAGCGAGGTTTTGAAAATTTTCAAAAATTCAAAAGTCCAATGAGCACTTGTGCTCATGTGCACATGCTACTTTCCGACATGTATGGTGCTATTTGTAGGCCGTACTGTTGTGTTTCCATGGTAATTCCTAAAGTTTTTTCTTTTTTCTTTTTTCAAATTTGAAGGCTGATCATGGAGTCAAAATGAATCTCCTCCGAGACAATAAGGTCTAAAGGCTAGCTAAGTGGATCTGGTCTACAGGATAAGCATACGTCCATGCCTAATCAATGTTGTTCAAGTAATTCGTTGGATCATGTGTGACCAAATAATTAGGTACACCAAAAACATAAAATTTCTTATGATAAACCAAATTATCGATTTCCCATAACATGTTCATAAAATAAGCAGTAAATAAAAATAAGAGTAATCGTAGATCACGGTAGGAGACCGTAATATATACTGACAAATTAGGGTGGTTTTTGTTGAACCACAAATCATTTTAGAGCGGGCGATTGTACATATCGACAAAAATATTTCTTTGTTCATGCCACTTCAAGATAAATATAAACCAGAAACCAACACAACCCCCATGGCACCAACTCTTCTTAGCAATTCATGTCGGTTTCAAGATACAAAAATATAAATCTACGCCAACAATTGGTAGTGTCGACTCCTTCTTACGAAAGCCATGTCTCCTTCAAGAGAAGAAAAAACTCCAAGGTCAACAAATATCTACTGTCAATTCTTATTACGTAAGTCGTGTCGGGTTCCGAGGACACAATCCTTCCATGAAAAACCACAACGCCGAATGTCGTTGAGTAAGACGTGAACATACCCGACACACGGCGCGATCACCATTGACCTAAAAACTTCACTGTCATGATACATCATGGCTGGAGTCCAAAATTCAAACTTTTCTTTTTTCAAAAGTTGTTTGGTGCTAGCTAGTACTTCTATGAATTATCCCCCTACCTGCAACAAACCTAGTGTACCGGATAACCTCTGCCCACCAGACATTGCGAGACGGGTGACGCATGCAAACGGCCTAGGTAGTCAATAGCAAGAGGCTAAATTAATGTGGAGACGTTGGGCCTGCGCCTGCGAGCAGATTGGCCAAACTCTGTCTCCTCGGATCCTATATAAGGGGCAGGCCACGGGTAGTGGCTTCAGCAGAAAAGAACCAAGGAGAGGTTTACCTTGAGAGAGAGGAAGAAAGGTGTCTTGGTCTTGGTATCACACACACACCCTCGACCCACATAGACAGAGAGAGCCTCCCAATGGCGAGCCAAGGCGTTGCCTCCATGTTTGCTCTCGCATTGCTCCTCGGAGCCTTCGCCTCCATCCCACAAAGTGAGTCCCCTCCTCCTCCTTCTCTCCCCCTCAGTTTTTTCATGCAAATTTCATCAAGAGTTGCATTAGCTAGCTAGCTAGCTAGGTAGCTCACCATGGTGACATGCGTTTTTTTCCCCTCTCCCTCTCTGCATGCAAATCATGCAGTGGGTTTCGTGGAAGATAACACATGTGCTTAACTCAGATTTCATGAAGAGATGCATTCGCTAGCTAGGTAGCTCGCCACATAGTTTTCTCTCCCCAACATCACATACCTTCTTCATTTTTTTGAGGTGCACAGTGCTCTCCTTTAGGTGCACATCGCTTTCTTTCTGCGTTTTATTCTGCCCGCGCGCTATCAGCCGCATGGTAAAGCCTAGACGGCGCCCGGCAGTCTTGTTCTCTATCTTGGTGCATCCATCAGTGCATGGGACAGTGAATAACCTTTAAAAAAAACTAATCACGGTAAATTTTGCAATTAATGGGTTTCTTCAAATTATCAGTAGGTTCGAGTTTTATTTAATGCAGAACCACATCTGTTTCAACTATCATTTACTTAAGGAATATCGTCCGATCAAACAAATTTGCACCACATGCACGTTAAAAGCGCATATGTAATCTTGACACTCTTTCCCGCGCGCGGGAAAAAAATATATTGCAGCAAGTATATGTTTTCCACAACGGAATTAATATCTTAAACACACAGAAAATGATATTTTCTAGATAGTTTTGACCATAAGATACAAATTGTACTGTGGAAATGACGCATTTCTCAACCGCAGACAAACCAGCAAACTGACAAAGCTTGTAGATGATGTCTTGGCTTGTCCGGTGAGCATGCATCTCAGGCGGCTTCGTTTTGCCAACTCTTAGAAAGTCATAGGGTTTTGTTCCTGCTATTCTTTCGAAGTTTGGTCTACCTGAAATAGGTTGAAGAGAATTATGCATGATAGTACAGTACTAGCTGGTAGTTAGCATTTGAGTAGGATGAAAATTTCCATTTTGTTGGTCTAGTAGTGGAGGTGTGATTAAGCTGTGTGCTAGCTAGCTACTTGTAAGTAGGGTTGCACTGTGGCACATCCGCGCGCCCTGCTTCTTCGACAAAGCTTGTTAGATTAGTTGTAACTTTCTTAGAGAAGTATATGTAATTTAAACTAAATATAATGTTTTTGCTGGCGTCTGTGGAAGGCCGCTTGCAACCCTACTTATACCCTACGTATAAGGCGCGTGATCTAGACCGTTAATTGGAGCGTAGCTAGGAGCAGCCCCAGCAGAACAAGGGGGCATGCATGCACGCCATGGCGATCGGCATCGATGCTATGTCGACTATCCAACGGCCGTGCTGCGGACGTTGGACCAGAAACTTAATTTGTCCCAGCATGTACGTATGACCTCCTAGTCTCCTGTATTCGTATGGTTCTGGCCAAGTAGCCGTACGTCTGCGACGGTGCAAGTACAAAGTTTATGCCATAAGCTTTGACTCTTCGATAAATTATGAGTTGTTTTTTCTTCCATACTCTCAGGTGACTCTTTTCAATAAATTATGAACAGCTGCCGTAATTTGAGTATGGTTTGTCGTTGGTAAACCTAGCAAGTCAAAGAGACCTAGGTAAAAAAAAAAAATCAGTACTCCAAGCTAGTCAAAAGTTCATTCCTAGCTTTAAGGTTGTCCCAATTCCGAAACTAGCCAAAGTCCGGAGATATATATATTTATCCGACCAGTTCCTGTCCTACCTACGTCGTCGTAGCAAGTGACAAAGGGGCGCGAATCTGACACCAACTCGTGATCGTAAAAACATTAATAAAATGACTGATAAATTAACCACTAAACATTAATGAGGGAGATAAAATATGTGAATGCATCCAAAGTTTCAGTTAAAGGTCCTTTTCTCGGAGTTAGTATTATCCCTCGTCAACAGGTTAAAAATGACATCTTGCCGCCATTCTTGCACACCCGTTGGTTTCTTTCCCATCTTTTCCGCCCCGTCGTCGTCACAGGGGAAATATTCCATGTCAATGAAACAGTAACTTTGAGTACGGAGTACAGTAAATAATTTTGCATGCATGCAGCTCTAAATAATTTTCTCATGTTCAATTATTCATCTACTCACAAAGTTACCTGTTCACGCGTGCAGGCGTGGAGTCCATCGGGGTGTGCTACGGCATGAGCGCCAACAACCTGCCGGCGGCGAGCACTGTGGTGGGTATGTTCGAATCCTATGGGATCAACTCCATGCGTCTGTACGCGCCGGACCAGGCGGCGCTCCAGGCCGTCGGAGGCACGGGAGTGAACGTGGTCGTCGGCGCGCCCAACGACGTGCTGTCGGCCCTCGCCGCCAGCCCCGCCGCCGCCGACTCCTGGGTGCGGAACAACATCCAGGCGTACCCCAAGGTGTCCTTCCGATACGTATGCGTGGGCAACGAGGTGGCCGGCGGCGCCACCCAGAACCTTCTCCCGGCAATGCAGAACGTGCAGGGCGCGCTGGCCTCAGCCGGGCTGGGGCACATCAAGGTGACCACGTCGGTGTCGCAGGCCATCCTCGGCGTGTACAGCCCGCCTTCCGCCGGCGCCTTCACCGGCGAGGCGGACGCCTTCATGGGCCCCGTGGTGCAGTTCCTCGCCCGCACCGGCGGCCCGCTCATGGCCAACATCTACCCGTACCTGGCCTGGGCCTATAACCCCAGCGCCATGGACATGAGCTACGCGCTTTTCACCGCCTCTGGCACCGTGGTCCAGGACGGCGCCTACGGGTACCAGAACCTGTTCGACACCACAGTGGACGCCTTCTACACGGCGATGGCCAAGCACGGCGGCGACGGCGTGAGCCTCGTGGTTTCGGAGAGCGGGTGGCCGTCGGCCGGCGGCGAGGCGGCGAACCCGGCCAATGCCAGGATCTACAACCAGTACCTCATCGACCACGTCGGACGCGGCACCCCGCGGCACCCGGGCGGCATCGAGACCTACGTCTTCTCCATGTTCAACGAGAACCAGAAGGACAACGGCGTGGAGCAGAACTGGGGACTCTTCTACCCAAACATGCAGCACGTCTACCCAATCAGCTTCTGATCGATCCATCGGTCACAGGTAGCTTATGTCCGTACGGGCGCATGTACATGCTTATAAGAGCATGTACACGTACGTATGTGCACATTATGTATTTGTACAATACAGCAGGGGCTTGGGATCCATGCGACCACTGAGATGCTAGTATGCAATACTAGCTACTCAGATGCGACGCTATAGTACTGGTAATCTAGCTGCTATATGATTACGATTGACGGGAAGCAAATGTAAACGCTCCCTTCATCGTAGAGGTTGATTGATAAAGATACGTGCACATATATATGTGTACGTACGTAGGATGTTGTTTAGGGTAGCTAGCTAGGATCTACGTTTCGTCAAATTTTTACGCTAGGATCTATATATATTGTAGGGATCAAGTTTCTTCAAATTTTGATGAAACTCTTTCGAATAATATTATCTGAATTCCGGCAACGAGAGAAATGCTATTGTAAAATTGATGCAGATCTTCGGGAGGAGTAGTTGTTTGTTGCCCGAGTGGTGGATGGCGTGGCCATATGTAGCATAAACTTGTAAAACCTTGTTCCGAGTCTTAATGAAAATTGGGAGCAACCATTGGTTCACTGCCAGGAAAACACACACACACTCCCGTGTTCTGGCAAATATCTAATTACGGCAATGTCTACAAAAACCACTATTCAAAAAATCGTCCGATTCACCGATTAATCGGCCGATTAATGGTTACTCGTGGTCTCCGATTAGCCGATAAACTCATTTATCGCCCGATAAACTCATTTATCACCCGATTAATCGGCCAATTTTCCTATTAATCGCTAATCGCCAACCGTTCGAGTTGACAGCGATAAATGATTTCCTCAACATTGACAAAAACACGACAAACATCTTCTTGTAGCATTTGTCTTTTCCCACATTCAAA
>JAUUTY010000552.1:0-122500 GCA_030979885.1 Lolium multiflorum | reverse complement strand
CCGAGGCCCCGCGGCGTCTCCGGACTTCCTAACGTCGCCGTCAACCGCCACATCCCGGCTCGGGAAATCTTAACCCGATTCCCCTGGGGATGCGCGTGATCGCGCTATCTGCCGGGTTACCCCGTCCCTTAGGATCGGCTTACCCATGTGCAAGTGCCGTTCACATGGAACCTTTCTCCTCTTCGGCCTTCAAAGTTCTCATTTCAATATTTGCTACTACCACCAAGATCTGCACCGACGGTCGCCTCCGCCGGCTCGCGCCCTAGGCTTTGCAGCCGCCGCGCCCTCCTACTCATCGGGGCATGGCACTTGCCCAGATGGCCAGGTGTGGGTCGCGCGCTTCAGCGCCATCCATTTTCGGGGCTAGTTGATTCGTGAGTTGTTACACACTCCTTAGCGGATTTCGCCTTCCATGACCACCGTCCTGCTGTCTTAATCGACCAACACCCTTGTGGGTTCTAGGTTAGTGCGCATTGGGCACCGTAACCCCTTCCGGCTCATCCCGCATCGCCGTTCGCTACTGAAAAGGCCCAGAGCACCGATTCGTGGCGCGGCTCACCGGAGCCGCACCATCCTACATATTTAAAGTTTGAGAATAGGTCGAGGGCGTTAGGCCCCCGATGCCTCTAATCATTGGCTTTACCTGATAGAACTCGTAATGGGCTCCAGCTATCCTGAGGGAAACTTCGGAGGGAACCAGATACTAGATGGTTTGATTAGTCTTTCGTCCCTATACCCAAGTCAGACGAACAATTTGCACGTCAGTATTGCTTCGAGCCTCCACCAGAGTTTTCTATGTCAACAACCGAATTTTTAATTCCAGATGCCTATTATGCCATACATCGCAATCCCAAGAAGATTGTTTTTGCGAGACATAACACTTGATATCACAAAACATTATTCATTACAAACCATAATCGTCTTACAACACGGGATCTCATGATCCACTTACAACAACAGGTGATCTAAAGATCAATTACAAAACGCATAGCGGAAAAAAACGTAGTAGCGGTCCATCTGTTTCACAGGCAACGCTTGACGTTGGGAGGTAGTCCTAGTTATCATAGACATCCTGCTGTGCATCCTCCTGGTACTGGTACTCCTCTTCATAGTCTGGCCATTTGAATAGCCAGGACAAAGCCATGAGTACTTTTAAAGTACTCGCAAACTACCACTAATAGAAGTACTAGTAGCTCTAATCATGGTTCTAAGCTTCTATGTTTATTTGCACAAAGCTAGTTTTATTTCATAAACACTTAATAGTCAAAGACTCTTTAGTTGTCTAAATTTACTCAACTGGGAACATTAATGTCATCCCACAACTATGTTGTGATCAAGTCAAATTCACCTTTCAAGTCACAAGTTATTTTTAGAAAACATCTGACAACGGAACAGTATGGCCATCCAACCGTCCATGACCGCGGACACGGCTATTCGAATAGTTTAACACTCTGCAGAGGTTGTACACTTGTGCCACAACTTTTGATTACATCCGTCAGGGATAGCCCTGAATAATCATACTCAGTATGCGGATCATCAACCATTAACCTTTCACTTACATACCCTAGTATAGGCTCCTCCCCTATGAGCTTGGCCTCCCAGCGATGACAATCCGTCATCCTGGGAACTGCACAGGGCTTGGGTAGGACATTCACCTCTATTTCACGTCATTTCACTTTTCACGGAGGCAGCCTCGGCATAACCCCTATGACGCTTGTTCAGAGGGAACCCATACTAAAGCACATAAATTTCCAGCTAAGTCCTACCCATTATCAGGTATTGTGGGGGTACTCTAAAGTTGGAATGGTATCGCATCCGAACCCAACCATCAGTTTTTGTCAAATTCACCTTGTCATTCAAAAGTCATATTCACCTTCAAAACTTTCAGTAGAATGACTCCTCATTCTAAGGTTTTCAAAGTCATTTGATTCACAAGTTTTCATCTAGAGTAGTCAATTTTAGTTTTAACACTAGCAACTAGTAATGAGGGGTGCTAACTAAGTTTTTGCTCTCTAGGTTAAGTTTGATGCTCTTGTAGTACTCTACATTTAGACCAAGGTTAACTATAAAAATAAGCCTTGATAACCAAAGTAAAAGATTACAAGATAAAAACTTGGGCTTGGACAAATCCTTAAACACAATGGTATTGCAAGGGTATCTTGCAATAGTACAGCTTGTATTAGTAGAGCTTGCATTGGTAATAGCTTGCATTGGTAATAGCTTGCCTTGATTGGTACAGTGATCAAAGTTTTCCTCCTCTTCTTCGTAGAAGACCTCCTCCTCCTCGTAGCCTTCGGTACTAGCGTCTAAAAACGGATACGAGGTATACAATCACCAAACAATACTTAAGTAGACTAATTTGCCATAGTAGCTCACACAAGATGATATATTATCATCACAAACATTAATACAAGGATTTCCATGTATTTCCTTTGAAAAATAATTTCCTCTCATTGAAAACTACTAAGATTTAATATCCTCAAATAATAAAATATGAGGCCATGTAACAAAAGTCATAACATCACATCAAATTACTTGGGAAAGTGATTTAAATGAGATGCTACATCTCATAGATTTTAAACACTATTTTTGGAAATAATTTAAATGGGCTAGAAATATCCACATAGCCATTATTTGAATCTAGCCCATGATCATATGAAGAAACCCTGTCACATTTTTACAAATTCAAATAGAGTATTTCAAATGTAAATTATGATTTGTAAGAAATGTTTTAAATTTGAAAAGGTATTGTCTTGTTATTTTTTACTACAAGTGTTCTACAATTCTTCTGATGTTGAACCCAGTTGATTTGGCTAGATAATTTCATAAGCTTTCCAGAAATATTTATTTCATAAATTTTGGCTTAGTAGATATTTTTCCATTAAATTTAGAACAGGGCATCAATATTTAATTTTTGGTTAAATAGAATTAAACGAATTTTTGGTTAAAAAGAATTAAAGAATTTTCGCAGGCTTTAGGGAAATGAAATGGGCCAGGGAGAGAGCTAACGGGTTGACCTAGTGGCGGTTCACGCACACGCTGGCGACCTGACAACGGGTCCCGCCTGTCAGTGTGTTTTAACCCGCACCGAAACGGTACGCAGCTTGCGCCGTAGGATTAAAAGGCGATCGGACGGCCGAGGCTCGTCTCCGTCCTCGACGAATAAGTCCGGCGAGCTAAACCTAGCCGGCGATAGTGAGGGTGGCTGGGGGCTTACTGGCGCTCCAGCGAGGCTCGACGAAGCGGGCAATCGGCGTGGAAGACGAAGGCGAGGCGAACGAGGGTCGGGGGAGAGGCTGAGGAAGTCAGGAGCGTCGCCTCCTTCTGGCTACTGCCGCGACAAACTCCGGCCAAATTCCGGCGAACCGGGAAGCAATGTGGAGGGGCGAGTGGTCGAGGGTGCTCAGGGAGGAGTGAGGAGTCGAGTGGCGTGAAGAATGGAGGCCGGGGAGGCCGGTTTATATAGGCTCGGTGAGGCGCAGCGGGGCACGGGTAGATGGATGGTGGTGACGGTGCTACAGCGGCGGAGGGACATGGGCGAGGAGCGAGGACGATGCGGCATGGCCTGGCGGTCCTAGTGCGTGTCATGGCGCAGCAGGAAGTGGACGGGAGCGTGCGGTGACGTCGGTGTCCGGGCGGTACTGTGGCGGATGGTCGTCGACGGTGACGACGGCTACAGGGCTCGGGCGGGGAAATGGAGGTGTCCTGGGGGTAGCTGGGTCATGGGCGAGTGCGTGGGAGAAAGGAGAGGTCAGGGGGAGGTCAGCAGCGACGGGGCAAAGCCGTGCCATGGCGTGCTCTGGGACGTGGCCGTGCACGCTCTGGCGCGCCTGGGTGGCATGGGCACGGTCTGGTCCGAGCAGTGCAGGGTCTCTCTTCGTCAGGAGAGTGTACCAGCGTGTTCAGGGTGCTGAGGCAAGCCTATTTGGCAAGGTGTGTGAGGCTAGAGAGGGAGAGTGACATGGTGAGCACGGTGAGTGGCATGGAGGGTTGACATGGCCATGTCATGGTGCAAATGAGCAAGGCACAGGGTTGGCAAGGACACGGTGAGGTCAATGGAGGAAAGAGGACACTGTGGGTGACAAATGGGGCTAGGGTTTAGGCTGAAACCCACTGGTTTTTAGAGTGTATGCATTTGTCTAATTCTTGCACACAAGGTGTTTGTTAAAATGGCCGCAAGAGAAAATATTTTGAATTTTGCCAAACTATTTTATGGGTGTGATTTTAATATCATTTGACATCTATTGGTGACATTGGTTTGCAAAATGGGTTTGTTTGATGAAAATCAAATTTGATATGATCTTAAATCTGTTTCAATGTTGCTACTTTGGATGCTTATTATAAGGATTTGAAAATGATTCAGCAAGGTTGGTCAACACCAATGTGATCACCTTGATGTGTTCTATGATGATGGGCAAAGATATGGGAAAGTTTAGTTTAGAAAAGATTAACCACAGGGGCTCAAAGTAGGCATCCTGATAATTTTTGCAGAAATGACCATGTGCATATAAGTGCATCTTTTTTATTTTATCTTTTGTTTCTTTTTGGTTCAGTGAGTGTTATGTTGAGTTTCTTATTGTTTGTCAACAATCTAAACAAAGCTAACATGGCAAAGGCAAACAATTCACTCACAAACACTAAGGGAAAGAATTTGCAAAAGTGGCTATTATCACATATGCCTTGGTTTTTATTATTGTTTTCTTTTGTTTTGCTTTTCTTTGATTCAAATGTGATTGTTTTGGGCTCATTGAGTATTAGGTTTAGTTTATTAATGGTTTCAAAACATTTAGGTAAAGTAAACATGACATACGAGGATATTTGCAAAATGGCAATATGCTCATATATGTGTCTATTTTTATTTTCTTTAGCTTTGTTTCTCTTTGATCTAAAAAGTAGTGTGTTGAGTTTAGAATGGTTTTCAAATTCATCTATCGACACAATCATGTCCTAAGCAAACATTCATTCATACACATAATAGGAAAATATTTTGAAATAGGCAAGTTTTTGTTGACTCTAAATTTTTGATAAATGGAAATTGATTCTTCTTTGTTTTTTTTTTGAAATTTTGGGCTGTTACATTGATGCCAAGGATTTACTATGCAAACCAACAATTGTTTAACCTAGATCAATAATAGGGTTATTGTAGTAACTGTAGCAGCAAATATTAATTAACATTCGTCTGGCGGAAGCTTTGGGAATGGAAATAATAAAGCCCCACAACTGCGTTGTCAAGCGCAGCCACGTTCACATCAAAACAATGAGTTAAATGGAAATGCAATAGTTGAGAGATTATGTGCAACTAGTTGAACACAAAATAAAGTAAATAAGAACTAATTAAAATTAAAGAAGCAAGGGGATCTAAATATAGGATTGAATAGAGCAAGGGCGGTGTCTAGGCTTTCGTTTTCACTATTACAAGAGGGGCAACCATAGATGTAGCCATCCAATGGGATTGCACAAGATACTTGTTTAGATAAATAAACGATCTCCTATGGTAACCGAGTTGTCACATGAGTGTAATACATAGAGCATCACGTGTGGTCACTCTTTCAAGACAATAATACACTCCGAACCAAAGGATCACATGAACACATCTATCTTCTGTCTGTCACTAGATGAGAGAGTAATTTACTAGATTAAGCCACAAGGTCTAACAATGCATACTAGATCATACCTTGACCTAGAACCAAATAAATTAATCAAACATAGATGAACACAAAGAATACTCCATTGAAATCATAATGTTCAATATTACAAATTCTAGAACTAGAACAAGGGAATAGAGAACGTGACACCGAAGGAGATGACGATGATGAACAATGTGCGCAGTGAAGGTGAGGGTGTCTCCTTCTCCTCATCCTCTTGCTTGGATGATGTGGTGATGTTGATGGAGATCTAGATCTAGAATTGAGGTGTGGCGGCGGAAGGGCTCTGCCATGATGGCTATGGAGATATATGAAGAGGGATGAGTCTCTCTCCCTTGGTTTCTCCCCTCTTCTTATAGGCCTAGGAGGGCCCCTAGGACCTCCCAACACCGTCCATATGACTTGCTAGAACCCTAGGATCCAAAGGTGGTAGAAACAATGAAGAAACGTCTCAAAACTAGGATTTCCCGTTGTCCTCGTAGGTGATATGGGCATGGTGCGCCCCTATGCATGCCCATTATCTTTTCTTGTGCCCATAGTAAAATGGACACAATTTCCTCATACATACTCCAATTTTGGTGTTGTTCGGCTCGTTGAACTCGTATGGTGGAGGGATAGAAGACCATGGTATTGGATTTGTATTTTGTGATTATGAAAAAAACACTTTTTTCACTCTCCAAATGGCTATGTGTCGAGGCGGTTCCTCGGCAATGCCCACCTTGAGGGGCTTGGGTTTTAGAGAAAGGCGACGACGGAAGTTCCGGGAGCGAGGCGGTACACGACGTACCCAGGTTCACGCCCCCGCGGTGGAGGGTCGCTACGTCCTGCTAGCAATCCACTATATGAATATATGTATTAGGGGCCGCCATAGGCGGAGTTGTTGGATCTAGTCTAGTTCTAATCCGCGGGTTGCGGTGTCTAGGCGTGTTGCCTCTAAAATTATGTTTCTGATTGTGTATATCCCTAAGGGGTGCACCTGCCTGGCTTTATATTGTTGGAGATATGCCCAAGAGGCAATAATAAAGTGGTTATTATAATATCTTTGTGTTTATGATAAATGTTTATATACCATGCTATAATTGTATTAATTAACATTGATACATATGTGTGTATGTAAACCAACAAGGAGTCCCTAGTAAGCCTCTTGTATAACTAGCTTGTTGATTAATAGATGATCATGGTTTCGTGATCATGAATATTGGATGTTATTAATAACAAGGTTATGTCATTAAGCTGAATGATATAATGGACACACACCCAAATGAGCGTAGCATAAGATCAAGTCATTAAGTTCATTTGCTATAAGCTTTCGATACATAGTTGTCTTAATCCTTCGACCATGAGATCATGTAAATCACTTACACCGAAAGGGTACTTTGATTACATCAAACGTCATTGCGTAAATGGGTGACAATAAAGGTGGGATTAAGTATTGGAAAGTGTGAGTTGAGGCATATGGATCAACAAGGGATTTGTCCATCCCGAAGACGGATAGATATACTCTGGCCCTCTCGGGAATGTCATCTGATTAGCTTGCAAGCATATGAATAGTTCATAAGAGATCACATACCACGGTACGATAAAGAGTACTTGTCCGGTAACGAGGTTGAACAAGGTATGGAGATACCGATGATCAAACCCTGGACAAGTAAAATATCGCGAGACAAAGAGAATTGACATCGTATGTAAATGGTTCAATCGATCACTAAGTCTTCGTTGAATATGTGGGAGCCATTATGGATCTCCAGATCCCGCTATTGGTTATTGCTCGAGAGAAGTCTCACCATGTCCGCATAGTTCACGAACCGTAGGGTGACGCGCTTAAGTTTCGATGTCGCATAAGTAGATTTGGAATATGAGATGGAGACCGAATGTTGTTCGGAGTCTCGGATAGGATCCAAGACATCACGAGGAGAGCCGGAATTGTTCTGGAAGAATTCTGCTGTTTTGTATTTCAAGAAAAGTTGTTCTGGAAACATTCTCGGAATTGGACGAAATAAAAAGTTCTTATTTTTCTCATGCAGACGGAGTCCAAAGGGGGAGACGGAGAAAGGCCAGGAGGCCAGCACACCACTGCCGGCGGCCCCTTGGCCGCGCCAGTGGGTGGGCCCACCAGCCGGCCTGATCGGCTCTCCAAACCCTAACCCTACCTTCCCGCGATATAAGTAGGGTAGTTTGGCCGGCCATTGCGCTCCACGAAACCCTAAAGTGCCACCTCTCCTCCCTCCCAGCTTCTCCTGCTCTAGGCGAAGCCCTGCAGAATTCTTCTCCACCACCACCACCACGCCGTCGTGCTTCGGGATTCCGTGGAGATCTACCACACTCCGCTGCTCGCTGGAACGGGAGAGGAAGGAGCTTCATCGACACCGTACGTGCGACCGAGACGGAAGTGCTGCCGGATTGAGCACCGGGGACGATCGTCTACACCAACAACGAGATTAATCTCGTAGGCTTTGGAATCTTCGGTTAGTCTCATCTCTATCTCGTTGCTTAGATCTAGTAGATTGGATCTGGGGTGTTCATAGATTAGATCTGTTGGTTTTATTCGCTTGCGGAAAATTTTTGTTTTCTATGCAACGAACCCCATCGGGTATCAGAGTCTATGCATAGATCTGTTGCACGAGTAGAACACAATGGTTTTGTGGGCGGTGATGCTTTTTTTGCTTTAGTTTGTGTACTTTGCTTCTTGCGGGATGGTGGGATGACGCGGCCCGGGCTAACTTTACATGACCGCGTCTCATGAGACTTGCTCCACGCTTGACATGCAACTTGTATTGCATAAGTGGCTTTGGTGTCTGTCTCTCCCACCATAGTGAAGATTGTAATTTGCACTTCTATTGTCAACACTAGTATCACCGTTGTGGTTCATGTTTGTAGGTAGATTGGATCTTACTCGAAAACCCTAAACCACGTAAAAGATGCAAACCAAATTAGAGGCGTCTAACTTGTTTTTGCAGGGTTTGGTGATGTGATATGGCCATAATGTGATGATGATTATATTTGATGTATGAGATGTTCATTATTGTATTATGGCAACCGGCAGGAGCCTAATGGTTGTCTTTAATTTTTGTTAAAGACCTATGTGTCTATTCATCATGTAATAGCTTTATTTCAAGTAGTTGTTATAGTAGCTATAAGTGATGGACAACTATGAAGCGGCGCCACTGACCTTGACGCCATGCTGGTGATGATGGAGATCATGTCCGTGCTTTGGAGATGGAGATCAAAAGCACAAGAAGAAAGGCCATATCATATCACACATTATGAATTGCATGTGATGTTAATCCTTTATGCATCTTATTTTGCTTAGATCGCGACGGTAGCATTATAAGATGATCCCTCTCACTAAATATCAAGATAATAAAGTGTTCATCCTTAGTATGCACCGCTGCTAAGACTTGTCGTTTCGAAGCATCTCGTGATGATCGGGTGTGATAGACTCTACATGTGCATACAACGGGTGCAAGCCGATTTGCACACGCGGATACTAAGGTTGCCTTGACGAGCCTAGCATGTACATACATGGTCTCGGAACACGGATACCGAAAGGTAGAGCATGAATCATATGAATGATATGATGAACACTTTGAGTGTTCGCCTCTGAAACTACATCTTTTCTCGTGAAGATCGGACTTGGTGTAGTGGATTTGGTTCGTTAATCACTAAGACAATGCGAGGGATGTTGTTTTGAGTGGGAGTTCACCTAGTTAATTTAAGAATTAAAATTGAACTCATTTTATCATAAACTTAGTCTAAACTCTTGCAAATATGTTGTAGATCATGGCGCCCCCTCCATCAATTTTAACCAGTTCCTAGAGAAAGAAAAGCTTAAGGGCAATGGTAGCAACTTCACCGACTGGTTCCTTCATGTGAGGATTTTCCTCGCGGCGAAGCCTGCAATATGTGCTCGAAGCACCGCCAGGTTCCCCACCACCTCCTGCAGTATCCGAGGACATAAAGAATGTTTATGAGACTCGGTAACTCGGTACTCCGAAGTTCAGTGTGCTATCCTGTGCAGTTTAGAGGCAGAGCTCCAAAAGCGTTTTGAGCACCACGACCCTTGTGATATGATGTGTGAGCTCAAACTTATCTTTGAAACTCATGCGTCGTGGAGAGCTATGAGGCCTCGAAACAGTTCTTTAACCGCATGATGGAAGAGGGCAGCTCATAGTGAGCACATGTCGCCATGTCCTGACATGAAGAAGCTCAGTGACTTGGGGATTGTGATCCCTAACAAGCTGGGTATTCATCGTGTCCTCCAATCACCGCCACCAAGTTACAAGAACTTCGTGATGAACTACAACATGCAGAACATGAACAAAGAGTTACCTGAACTCTTCTCCATGCTGAAGTGCTGAAGTAGAAATCAAGAAGGAGAACCAAGTGTTGATGGTCAACAAGACCACCAGTTTCAAGAAGCAAGCCTAACAAGGGCATCTCAAGAAGGGCGGCAAGAAATTTGCGTCCCAGAAGCTAAGGCTGGTCCTAAGACCGAAACTGTGTGCTACACGCTGTGGAAGGGGCACCGAAGGAACTGCACCAAATACTTGGCCGATCTGAAGAGCGGCATGCCAAGAAGAAAGGTATATTTGATATATATGTTATAGATGTCTATCTTACTGGTTCTCGTAGTAGTGCCCGGGTATTTGATACTGGTTCGGTTGCTCACATTTGTAACTCGAAACAGAAACTAAGAATAAACGAAGCTTGGCAAGGACGAGGTGACGATGCGCGTTGGAAATGGATCCAAGGTCGATGTGACCGCGTCGGCACGCTCCCCTACATCTACCTTCGGGATTAGTTTTAAAACTCAATAATTGTTATTTGGTACCTGCGTTGAGCATGAACATTATATCTGGATCTTGTTTGATGCAAGACGGTTATTCGTTTAAGTCTCAGAATAATGGTTGTTCGATTTATATGAGTAATGTCTTTTATGGCCATGCACCCGAGATGAATGGTTTATTCTTGTTAAATCTCGATAGTAGTGATACACATGTTCATAACATTGATGCTAAGCGAATTAAATTGAATGATAATTCTACTTATATGTGGCACTGTCGTCTTGGTCATATTGGAGTGAAGAGCATGAAGAAACTCCATTCCGATGGACTTCTTGAGTCACTTGACTTTGAGTCACTTGACAAATGTGAAGCATGTCTAATGGGAAAATGACTAAGACTCCATTTTCTGGTACAATGGAGCGAGCTACAGACTTGTTGGAAATCATACATACCGATGTGTGCGGACCAATGAGCGTAGCATCGCGGTGGTTATCGTTATGTTCTAACCTTCACGGATGATCTGAGTAGATATGGGTATATTTACTTTATGAAACACAAGTCCGAGACATTTGAGAAGTTCAAGGAATTCCAAAGTGAAGTACAAAATCAACGTAACAAGAAGATTAAGTTTCTGCGTTCTGATCGCGGAGGCGAATATCTGAGTTATGAGTTTGGCATGCATTTAAAGAAATGCGGAATACTTTCCAGTTGACACCGTCGGGAACACCACAACGCAATGGTGTGTCCGAACGTCGTAATCGAACTCTCTTAGATATGGTTCGTTCTATGATGTCTCTTACCGATTTGCCACTATCGTTTTGGGGTTATGCTTAGACAGCCGATTCACTTTAAATAGGCACCATCTAAACCGTTGAAACGACACCGTATGAATTATGGTTTGGGAAGAAACCTAAGCTGTCGTTCCTTAAAGTTTGGGGTTGCGATGCTTATGTAAAGAAGTTACAACCCGACAAGCTAGAACCCAAAGCGGAGAAATGCGTCTTCATAGGATACCCTAAAGAAACAATTGGGTATACTTTCTATCACAGATCCGAAGGCAAAATCTTTGTTGCCAAGAACGGATCCTTTCTTGAGAAGGAGTTTCTCACTAAAGAAGTGACTGGAAGAAAAGTAGAACTCGACGAGGTTGATGAACCTTCTCATAGATCGAGTAGCGCAGGCCGGAAGAAATTCCCGTGCAGCCCGCACCGATAGGGAGAGGAAGCAAATGATGAAGATCATGAAACTTCGAACGAGGAAGCCACTGGAACCTCGCAGATCGACGAGGAACGTACCACTCCTGATTGGTATGATCCCCGTCTAAATGTCATGATTGTGGACGACAATGATGAGGACCCCGCGACGTATGAAGAAGCGATGATGAGCCCGATTCCAACAAATGGCAAGAAGCCATGAAATCCGAAATGGGATCCATGTATGATAACAAAGTATGGACTTTGGTAGACTTACCTGATAGCCGCAAGGCTGTCGAGAATAAATGGATCTTCAAGAGAAAAACAAAGATGGTAATATTACTGTCTATAAAGCTCGACTTGTCGCAAAGGGTTTCCGACAAATTCAAGGAGTTGACTACGATGAGACTTTCTCACCTGTAGCGAAGCTAAAGTCTGTGAGGATTTTGTTAGCAATAGCTGCATTTTTCGATTATGAGATTTGGCAGATGGATGTCAAAACGGCGTTCCTTAATGGTGACATTGAGGAAGAGTTGTATATGGTACAACCCAAAGGTTTTGTCGATCCTAAAATGCCGACAAGGTATGCAAACTTCAGCGTTCCATTTATGGACTCAAGCATCCCGGAGTTGGAACCTACGCTTGATAGAGTGATCAAAGACTTTGGTTTTATACGGACTCATGGTGAGGCCTGTATTTACAAGAAAGTGAGTGGGAGCTCTGTAGCGTTCCCGATATTATATGTAGATGACATATTATTGATTGGGAATGATATAGAACTATTAAGCAGCGTTAAAGGTTATTTGAATAAGTCTTTTTCAATGAAAGACCTTGGTGAAGCAGCATACATTTTAGGCATCAAGATTTATAGAGATAGATCAAGACGCCTAATAGGCCTTTCACAAAGTACATATCTTGACAAGATTCTAAAGAAGTTTAGAATGGATGAAAGCAAGAAAGGGTTCTTGCCTATGTTGCAGGTAAGGTCTTGAGTAAGACTCAAGGTCCGGCTACGGCAGATGAAAGAGAAAGGATGAGCAAGATCCCCTATGCTTCGGCAGTAGGCTCTATCATGTACGCCATGCCGTGTACTAGACCGGATATAGCACATGCGTTAGTTTGACCAGCAGATATCAAAGTGATCCAGGAATGGAACACTGGACAGCAAGAATATCCTGAAGTACTTGAAAAGGACTAAGGATATGTTTCTTTGTTATGGCGGTGACCAAGAGCTCGTTATAACCAGTTACAATGTTGGAACACCGATCCCGATGACTCTAAGTCTCACTGGGTACGTGTTTATATTGAATGGTGCAGTAAGCTGGAGCAGTTCCAAGCAGTGCACGGTGGCGAAATCTTCAACAGAATCTGAATATATAGCTTCGAGGCTTCATCGAAGCGGTATGGATGAAGAGGTTCATTGTTGAGCTTGGTGTGGTTCATGGACCCGCTAGTCATTTATTGTGACAACACGGTGCCATCGCCAATGCAAAGGAACCAAGGTCACACAAGAAGCTAAAGCATATCAAGCTGCGTTTTCATTCGATTCGCGAGTACATCGAAGATGGTGAAGTAGAGATTTGCAAGTACACACGGATCTGAATGTTGCAGATCCGTTGACTAAAGCTCTCCCAAGGGCAAAGCATGACCAACACCAAAATGCCATGGGTGTTAGGTACTTACAATGTAATCGAGATTATTGACTCTAGTGCAAGTGGGAGACTGTTGGAGATATGCCCAAGAGGCAATAATAAAGTGGTTATTATAATATCTTTGTGTTTATGATAAATGTTTATATACCATGCTATAATTGTATTAACCGAAACATTGATACATGTGTGTTATGTAAACAACAAGGAGTCCCTAGTAAGCCTCTTGTATAACTAGCTTGTTGATTAATAGATGATCATGGTTTCGTGATCATGCACATTGGATGTTATTAATAACAAGGTTATGTCATTGGTTGAATGATATAATGGACACACACCCAAATGAGCGTAGCATAAGATCAAGTCATTAAGTTCATTTGCTATAAGCTTTCGATACATAGTTGTCATAATCCTTCACCATGAGATCATGTAAATCACTTACACCGAAAGGGTACTTTGATTACATCAAACGTCATTGCGTAAATGGGTGACAATAAAGGTGGGATTAAGTATTTGGAAAGTGTGAGTTGAGGCATATGGATCAACAATGGGATTTGTCCATCCTGATGACGGATAGATATACTCTGGGCCCTCTCGGTGGAATGTCATCTGATTAGCTTGCAAGCATATGAATAGTTCATAAGAGATCACATACCACGGTACGAGTAAAGAGTACTTGTCGGTAACGAGGTTGAACAAGGTATGGAGATACCGATGATCAAACCTCGGACAAGTAAAATATCGCGAGACAAAGAGAATTGACATCGTATGTAAATGGTTCAATCGATCACTAAGTCATCGTTGAATATGTGGGAGCCATTATGGATCTCCGTATCCCGCTATTGGTTATTGCTCGGAGAGGAGTCTCGACCATGTCTACATAGTTCACGAACCGTAGGGTGACGCGCTAAGGTTCGATGTCGCATAAGTAGATTCGGAATATGAGATGGAGACCAAATGTTGTTCGGAGTGTCGTGGTATCGTCATGACATATGCCATAGGGTGGCTAATCGAGGTGGTTCCTAATGGTCTCACGGCGGTATCCGGAAGCGGGTATGGGCACGAGCGACACGGCGACGTACCAGGTTCGAGGCCCTCCGATGGAGGTAACACCTCTACTCCTGCTGGAGTGTATATGATGTATAACACAAGACAATGGTGCTCCTTGAGCTGTATCCGGCTGCCCCCGGGAGGCTAAGGTACGAGTCTCTCTCATGGCAGCTCTAAGACTAGTGAAATGGCAACCGATCGATCGTCCCCCGCACGAGGGGTAGCCCGGCTTATATAGGTACCGGCACTTTACATATAAGTCCCTAGAGTCTAGTGGCCGCATGGGCCGGCCTCGGCCCCGTCCCTTCCCGAGGCGCCGACGCCAGGAGCCGTTGAGCGTAGTGGCACGTCCCATCCGCGCCGCTCGGGGCAGCGGCTGGGAGGTGCGTCGTTGTCGTCATCATGCTCCTGTAGCGCGTACGGCTCGACGTACGCCATGATGGCCTGTCCGCGGCGTGGCACTTCTACAATGCCCCGTACTTTACGGGAGATTTGGTCAGCGTGGACCTTGAACCCGGCTCACCTACCCGCTCCTTCCTGTGCAAGGTTCGCCAGCCTCGAGTCGGTCCGAGGCCAAACCCCAGTCGGATATGGCTTGTGGAAGCCGGCCCAGCCACAAATAGCCGGTCAGCCAGCCGACTAGGACTTAGAGCCGCCGGCCCGAGGCAGCCGGCCACGGCTCCAGCCGGCTGCTCCTCAGCCGGCCTTGCCGCGAGCCGGCCGTCCTCGAGCCTGCCGCTCCGCGTCCATTTCCCTACCCGGGGTCTTCCCGACATTAGCCCTTGAAGCTGGCAAGGTCCTGCGTTAAGAAGGACCTAGGCAGGTTTCCCTGGCTTTTATACGTCTCTCGCTTGTTTCGACGGCCTCCTGGAGGGGCCAGCCGAGGATTGTCGTTCAGCCACCGCGCCCTCATCCGTTCGCCCGTCCGGCTTCCTCCAGCCGGACGCATTTTTTGCTCCCCGCGTTTCACTTTTTCTTAAGTGTTGAAGACATTTCCGGCTTGTTGCCAGAATTTGGGGCCGAGTTGATTTTGTCGTCCGGCTCCGGCTCGGGTACACCGGCAACTCCGCCGCCTCGAGTCCCGACTTGACCGCTTCGACGGCTTCGTCAGCGTGGCCGTTTCGTATGGTCACATCACTGTCCCCTTCCGGATTTTCTGCGGTAGTGCGCGGAGTGGTGCGGCCGTTTCTGGTAACTGCCCGTCGTGTGGGGCGGTTTCGGCGCAGTTGATCCCATCATGGCCCACGATCGCCACGTGGCCGTAACGGGCGCGCCGGGCGGCTATAAATGCCCCCCGCGCGGTACCGAGGTACCCTTCTTCTTCCTTTCGCCGCTGCCCTTCTCTCTCTCTCGCTTCTTCGTCCGAGCGCACTTCGCACGCCGTCGATCTTTCTCCGGTGACCACCTGGCGAACCCCGGTGACCTTTCGCGGCCGGAGCCCTCCGCCGTTCGGCAGCCGCCCGCACGCCAAGCCGGCGCCACGGGGCCCCGCGGCTCGACGCTGCGTTCATCGCCGCCGCGCCTTCCTCCGAGGAGCGGTTCCTCTTCTCCCTTTGATTTAGAGTGGTCTTCCTCCTCCTCCTCTTCGTCCATGGCCTCCGCCAGCGGGTCCTGGAGGGGCTCGCTCATGAACGACGACGATATCGAGCGGCTGGTGTGCCTCCGCCGGATTCCTCGGGAAGTGGTCACGCGGGCGCCCGGCGCGGAGGTGGAGCCCAAGCCGGAGCCCGGCGAGCGCGTCGTCTTCGGCGCGCACCTTGACCGCGTGGTTAGGTCTGCCGGCTTCGGCCTTCTTCCGCAGGTTCCTGGACTTTCGGCCTGCAGCCGCACCACTTGCCGGCCAACGCGTGCGTCCCTGGCCTATGTCTTATGGAGGCTTGTGGCTTGTGGCCCCACCGACTTCTGGGGATCCCTTCTATTCCTCGCTGCAAGGGCGCAAGGGGAGCGCCTGCTCTCCGCCTGCGCGCCGGCTCGCTCTTCCCGAAGATACCCCTGCTCGGTGAAGAACTGGCAGATGACGTTTTTCTACGTGAAGAACGCCAACCCAGCCTTCGACCGGATCAACCTGCCGGAGTATAATCCGGCTCCTCCGACCACCCGGCTCAACTGGGGTCACAACCCCAAGTCGCCGGATCCGGACGCGGAAGTCAACCTCCTGGGATTTCCTGGGGGAGTGCGTGGGGGCCGGCTGAGCGCCGAGGACCTTCTCTGCACCTACGTGGAGCGCCGGGTGATCCCGCTCCAGGGCCGTGTCCACAAGATCGGGCTTATGTCCGGCCGGCTGGATCCGACCCGGACGTCGAGGATAGCGCTCACCAAGGCCCAAGTCGCCCACCGGGTGAACAACATCACCAAGGCCAACATGCCGGAGGACTGGGGGGCTGCCGCCTTACGACCGGGCCGCGCCGCCTGAGCGGGTAAGTTGTACTTTTAGCCAGTGTTTTTCGGCTTGCGGCTGTGTGGCTTGCTCGCTACTCATCTGTTCTTGTTTTCTAGATCTTCCCTCGCCAGGAGCTCGAGGACGGCGACTTGGCGCACAAGATCTGGACGGCGGATCTCGTGGATCCGGCTGACCAAGCCGGCGACCAAGCCGGCGACCAAGGTGCGATGACGACCGCCGGCTGTGCCCGACCAGGGCGGCCAAGGGGAGCACAACCCGCCGCCTTCGCCGGAGCAGCTGGAGGAGGAGGAGGCGGAGCCGGCCACGTCCACCACGGGGCCGACTCCGATCCGGGCGGTGCCTTTACGCACGAGGCCGCCTGCCGCCTCGGCGACTTCCGCGCCGAAGAAGAAGAAGCGGGCCGCCGGGACACACGGCCAGCGGCTGTGCCAAGAGACAGCGCAAGCAGGGCCCAAGAAGGTCCCAGAGATGGCCGGGTAAGTCCTTTTGTTTTCTTTGTTGTTTGATTCCTTTTCTTTCCTCGCCTTGCACTTATCTTCCTTTGTTTATTCGACTAGGGTCGCCATTCACCAGGGCGCCTCGTCGGCCGGCTGCGCGCTGCGCCGCCGTTCCGCCGGCAGAGGGAGCGACGCCGCCGCCGCCGCCTTCGGCACGTGCGCGCACGCGCCGCCCGTTGTCGCCGTGCCGCCGTGGTTGCGCCGCTCCGGCTGGGGCGTCTTCTTCAGCTGCGCTCCTCAACGCAGTGCCAGGGCGTCCAGGCGAGCCGGTCCGCAGGCCCACTTGGCGACCTGTTTCCGCACCGCGCACCGCCGCTGGGGCCGATCGCTGAGCCGGCCGAGGTGTGCCACCGGCGGCAGGAGATGGAGCTGGCGGAGCTGCCGCCCGAGGAGCCGGAGGTGGTTCCCACCGGGCCACCCGTGCCGCCTCCGGCTTCGGAGCCGCCGAGGACGGAGCCGCAGCGGGAGGAGCGCGCGTGCCGAGGACGCCGACTCCCGGCGTTGGTGAGATCGAAGGCTCCGGCGGTGCCGCCCACCGGACTTCACGTGGCCAAGGGTGCCCAGCTGGTGAACGTGCCGTCCGCCTCGACTCCAGCTTGGCTCCGGCACCATGGAGCAGGCCTGGAACCAGGCGGACTCCTGCGAGATATTCAGCCGGGAGGGGCAGCCCGGCACGGCGCCCTGAAGATGCTCTTCTCTGGCTACCGAGCCAGCTTGAAGACCAAAGCCGCCGAGGCCGTGGCCCAGCTGTCGACTTTGGAGGAAGCTGACAAGGTAGGTGGCGTCTCATCTTGTTTTCTGCGATTTTATTGTTATCCTGGTAGCCCTCCGAGGCATGGGCCGGCGGCTCGAAGCCGGCCCAGGTTTCGTCTAAACGACTAACTCTTTTTCAGGCGGTCGACGAGCGACGTACTGCCTTGTACAACAAGGTGGTGACCAGCTACCATAAGGCCAAGCTTGAGCGGGCCACCTTGGCCCGTGAGCTGGAAGCCGCCAAGGGTAAGCTCCTGTTTCTTTTGGCTTGATGTCTTCTTTCTTTTGCCTATATTGGCTAACACTTCTTTCCGGCTGCCTCACAGTTGAGGCCGCCAGGGTCCCGCAGCTGGAGAAGGACCTCCGGGTTGCTCGCGCTCAGTGCGCCGAGAGCGAGGAGGCGGGCCGTGCTGCCGCCGCCAAGCTCAGGGTGGCTGATGGGGAGTTGAGGCGGCTGCGCGCGCCGGAGAAGAACCATCTCGCCGAGCTCACCTCCCTTAGGACGGCTGAGAAGGAGAAAGTGGATGATCTGAGCCGGCGGCTGGACGAGGTGGAGAAGCAGCGGCTTGCGCTTCAGCAGGAAGTCACCGCCAAGTCCACGGAGCTGGCGGCTACCGCCAAGCACTGGACGGATATTATTGGCGCGATCGATACCGGTTTCTCGGGTGAGTTTATGTTTCCTTCCCCTTGCCGGCTTTTTGTCGGCTGCCAGCTTCCGCCGGTAGCCGGTCGCAGAACTTATGTTTTTTCGCAATCCCATCTTCTGGGGCAGTCGGCTCGCTTGCCGCCAGTCTTTCTTTGTCCTTCGAAATCTCCATCTTCGGGCTGGGGGCAGTCGGCCGTGCCGTCTGCTTCTTTTGTCCTTCGAAATCTCCATCTTCGGGTCGAAGCTCAGCGGCTGTCGCCGCCTTTTTCTTTTGTCCTTCGAAATCTCCATCTTCGGTTGGGGGCAGTGCCGGTGCCGCCAGTCCCTACTTTAGAGCTTCGAATTTTGCATTTTTCAGCTTATTTCGGCTTTTATGACTTCTGACATGCTTCCTTCTTGCAGCGGCCCCGGAAACGCAGGACATGGCCTTGGATGCCGTTGGCGCTGCGCGCGAGGCCAGGGGGCGAGCGACTGGCGAGGGCAGCTCGGAGACTCACCATGGAGGACCATCTGTCGTCCCTGGCTGCCCGCGTCGAGCCCATCACCAAATTTGGCTGGGAGCTCCGGAAGGCGGCTGAGGAGCTGGCTGGGGCCCGACAAGGAGGCGCCGCAAGACATTTCCAGCCTCACTTCCTTGATCGAGCAGGCGCCGGACCGCTTCATCGACTGGAAGGGGTCCGCCACGCGTGCCGGCGCCGACATGGCGCTGTCTTTCGTCCTCTCCTGGTACAACGAGGTGGACTTGGGGCAGCTCGAGTATCGGCGAGCCGGCGTGAGGAGGAGCTTTCAGCCGATCAGAAGGCCGCCCGTCTTGCCCGAGCCAGCGCCATCGCCGACTTTGTCGACAAGCGCCTTTTCATCGCGGATCCAAACCCTCACTCTGATGAGGAGGAGGAGCTTGAAGACGAAGGGGTTGAGATGGATTCTCCGCCGCCTGCTGTTGATCCGACTGGTCCTGCTCCAGCCGGTGTTTAGACTTTCCCTGTTTATGCAACTTTGCTTTTGCCAAGACAATTTATTAAATCCCGGAATGCCGGGTGCTCATGTAAAGACAGTATTATCTCCTTTTTTATTATGACGCACTTTAATGTGTTTGTTAAACATTTGTGTGCCGGCTTGCTTTCTTCCGACTTGTTCGCTTTTTTCCATCCGCCCCACTCTGCTTTGCCGGTCGTACGTCCGACTTGCGGTCCGTCGCCGGATCAAGAGCGTGCCGCTGGGTGAGGCCGATAGTACTTCAGTCGAACGGGTCGATTTCGGCAGTCCGACACTTTTATGAAAGGTTGCAAGTCAACTCGCTTTTACTTTCCTTAGCCGTTTTTCGCGTGCCAGCTCCCTAGGCCTTACTCCCGCCAGCCGGACAGCCGGGTTGCGGTCTGTAGCTGGTCGGAAGCCGGCTGTCGGAAATCAGATCACGTTACTAAGCCGTCGCGTGAAAGGGTTCAAGCCAATTGGCGAAACGAAAATAGAGTGCGCGAAAAACTTGTCGGAAACGGCGCTCTTGGCGCATGCTTTTTCATAGCTTACAAAAGGGATACAAGGGATACATACATTCCTCTCAAGTGTAAAATGGTCGAAGCAACCTGACATTCCAGGGACGTTTTGTCTCCTCGTCAGTTTTGCTCGCCTTGTTCTTTTTGGCCTCTTGGGCATCTATGAGATAGTAGGAATCGTTGCCTACTGCCTTGCTCACGATGAAGGGACCCTCCCATGGGGATGCTAGTTTATGTTGCCCGGCTGTCCGTTGGATCAGCCGGAGCACTAGGTCTCCTTCTCGGAATGCTAAGGACTTAACCTTCCGGCTGTGATAGCGACGGAGGCTCTGCTGGTATACGGGGACCTGGATTCGGCCATCAGCCGGACCCCTTCAACCAGGTCGACTCCATCTTCGCGAGCTTCTTTGGCTTCAGCTTCCGTGTATAGCTTGATCCTTGGCGCGGCCGTGCTCGATGTCAGTCGGCAGGACGGCTTCAGCCCCGTATACGAGGAAGAAGGGTGTGAAGCCGACTGAGCGGTTGGGTGTTGTGCGCAGGCTCCACAGCACGCTGGGCAGCTCAATCCAGCAGCCGGCTGAGCGCTCAAGCGGCTCCACCAGCCGGGGCCGGATGCCAGCTAGGATCAAGCCATTTGCTTTCTCCACTTGGCCGTTGGTCTCTGGGTGTGCTACGGACGACAGGTCCATTCGGATCCCCATCTCCCCGCAATAGCGCTTGAAAATGCCCTCGGCGAAGTTGCTGCCGTTGTCAGTGATGATGCTATGCGGGTAGCCGTATCTCGCGATTATCTCCTTGAGGAATGTGACGGCTGTGGAACCATCCAGCTTCTTGATCGGCTTGGCTTCGATCCACTTAGTGAATTTATCAATCATCACCAAGAGATGCGTCATGCCGCCTCGGGCTGTCTTGAATGGGCCCACCATATCCAAGCCCCATACCGGATAACGTTGCAAAGAAAACAAAAATTTTCCTATCGCGAACACGCAATCCAAGCCAAGATGCAATCTAGAAGACGGTAGCAACGAGGATGATCAAGACTAACCCTTGAAGAGATTCCAAAGCCTATAAGAGTAGGCTCTTATTGCTGCGGTAGACGATCACTTGCCGCTTGCAAAAGCGCGTAGAAGATCTTGATCACGATCGGTTCCGGCGCCACGAACGGGCAGCACCTCCGTACTCGGTCACACGTTCGGTTGTTGATGAAGACGACGTCCACCTCCCCTTTCTAGCGGGCAGCGGAAGTAGTAGCTCCTTCTTGAATCCGACAAGACGACGGCGTGGTGTCGGTGGTGGTGGAGAAATCCGGCGGAGCTTCGCTTAAGCGTGCGGGATGTGGGGGAGGAGAGAGAGACCGCTAGGGTTTGGGAGAGGAGGCTAGGGCGCCGGCCAAGGGCAGCCCTAGGTGGCGCCAAGTGGGAGCCCCCTCCCTCCCCTCCTCATTATATAGGTGGAAATCCCCAAGTGTTGGTATCCAAGTCTTCGAATAAGACCCCAACAATGAAACCTCCCATATGTAGGGAAATCCTACCCAAGGGGAATCCCACTTGGGGTGGGATTCCCCCTTCCATGAGGTTGGCCGGCCACCCTAGGGAGTCCACCTTGGACTCCTCCCCTTTAGGGTTGGCTGGCCATGCAAGGTGGAGTCCCTCCGGGACTCTACTTTCCATGCTGATTTCTTCCGGACTTTTCTAGAACCTTCTAGAACCTGCCATAAATGCACCGGATCATTTCCAAACTTGGAATATGACTTCCTATATATGAATCTTATTCTCCGGACCATTCCGGAACTCCTCGTGATGTCCGGGATCTCATCCGGGACTCCGAACAAATATTCGAACTCCATTCCATATTCAAGTTCTACCATTTCAACATCCAACTTTAAGTGTGTCACCCTACGGTTCGTGAACTATGCGGACATGGTTGAGTACTCACTCCGACCAATAACCAATAGCGGGATCTGGAGATCCATAATGGCTCCCACATATTCAACGATGACTTTAGTGATCGAATGAACCATTCACATACGATACCAATTCCCTTTGTTTACCCGATATTTTACTTGTCCGAGGTTTGATCATCGGTATCACTCTATACCTTGTTCAACCTCGTCTCCTGACAAGTACTCTTTACTCGTACCGTGGTATGTGGTCTCTTATGAACTTATTCATATGCTTGCAAGACATTAGACGACATTCCACCGAGAGGGCCCAGAGTATATCTATCCGTCATCGGGATGGACAAATCCCACTGTTGATCCATATGCCTCAACTCATACTTTCCGGATACTTAATCCCACCTTTATAGCCACCCATTTACGCAGTGGTGTTTGGTGTAATCAAAGTACCTTTCCGGTATAAGTGATTTACATGATCTCATGGTCATAAGGACTAGGTAACTATGTATCGAAAGCTTATAGCAAATAACTTAATGACGATGATCTTATGCTACGCTTAATTGGGTGTGTCCATTACATCATTCATACAATGACATAACCTTGTTATTAATAACATCCAATGTTCATGATTATGAAACTAATCATCCATTAATCAACAAGCTAGTTTAAGAGGCATACTAGGGACTTCTTGTTTGTCTACATATCACACATGTACCAATGTTTCGGTTAATACAATTATAGCATGGTATGTAAACATTATCATAAACACAAAGATATATAATAACCATTTATTATTGCCTCTTGGGCATATCTCCAACAGTCTCCCACTTGCACTAGAGTCAATAATCTAGTTTACATATGTAAAGATATAACACCTTGGCCTTCTGTGCTTTATCATGTTTTGCTCACGGGAGAGGTTTTAGTCAACGGTTCTGACATGCTCAGAAACGTATGTATTTTGCAATTCATTTGTCTCTCGCATCACTCATTTTCCAAATGAGTCGGCATATATGCTTAGTCCTCTGGTGGAACCTTAATTCCGCGGTCTGAAATATGTCACTAATATTGTCACACACAATATAGCTTCAAAGTTCTGACTTTGTCGGAACTACACCAAGTTCTCAAAGAACCTCCTGACTTAACATCCTTTGTCATTGTCAAAATAATGACATATTCTGCCTTCTTTTGTAGAATCCATCACAATATTTAGAACTCTTCTAAATCTAGCATAGACAACTTCTAGCTTATTGTGCTACCTTTTAAACAACACTTAGTCTAATTTGAGATTTGAAATTATATTTTATATGTGACAAAACCAATATCGGTGTAACACCTTACAGCGATTTGTTTGTCATTTCTTCATACAAAAAAAATATATATATCCTTAGTTCTTCTAAAGTACTCAAGGATATTCTTACTGTCGTTCAATGATCATCATATGAATCATTCTGGTATATGCTCATAACACTTTATAGCACATGATATCTGATTATGTACATGTTATTCGTGATCTATAATCACTCATGTGTTTTTACTCATTGAGTGTCAGATACACTCAAGTCTTGTTAAACCTTCACATGACAAGAACATTTTCTTAATATTTCTATATTGAACTACTTCAATATCCATCATATGTACTTTGACTTAAACTTATTTATGTGTTTCAATCTATCTTCATAGATCTTGACACTAAATTTGTTTCAGTCCATATCCTTTCATTGAAGTTAATTCTCAATGAAACCTTTTAATCAAGTATATAATTACATCATTTATAACCAACTATATGTCACCTACATAAAGTATTATAAATGTGTCTTAGCGCTCCCACTTAATTTCTTGCAAATGCAAGCCTCTTCATCGTCTCTGATGAAATCAAAAACTCTTTGACTATTTCATCTGGTGAAGATTCTAACTCCGTGATACTTACTTCATCCAATTGAAGTTCGTACACCTATCTAGTATTCCACGGACCAGCAAAACTCTTGGTTGTATCTTGTATACACCTTTAATACACACTTCTGTTAAGTAGTGTATTTTGCCATCCTACTAGCATATCTCATAAAGAAATATGTAGTGATTACTAGAATAATCCACATAGACTATAAGCATTGCTACGGAAGATCTAATCTTATCGTAGTCAACTCTTTGAACTTTGTCGTAAACAATTTTTCGACAAGTCGAGCTTCTTTAAGGATATTCCATCCAAGTCCATCAATTTTATAGATCCATTTACTTTCAAAAAGTATTTATCTATCTTGGATTTCATGGCATATAGCCATTTTAACGGAGTCAGGGCCCATCATAACTTCTTTGTTTGTAGTTGGTTTATCATTGTTCAAAATCAATCCTTTGTTCACAAATCATTTATTTGATCACAAAGTAAACCATACCTACAAGATTCAATATGTATTTCGATCTCCATGGCTAAAACACTTTGTAGTCATGGGAGCCATGATTGTTATGGCCGCTTCCGAAAACAATTCCGATGCTGCGCTACTTTGATCATTATGCTCAGGTTCATAAACCTTATCAAATTATATTGTCCTCCCACTCAAATACTTCACTAGAAACAATTTCTCGGAAATAAGAAACATTGACAAACACTTTTGTCTTTGTCTTGTGGGAAGAATTCCCAATTAAATCTCTGGGATAACCAACAAAGACATTCATCCGATTTTGGTTGTAAACTCTTAGACCAAAATTTAAAGAAAAGACTATTAGGGTTTATACCCATACCATAACTTGTATGGTGTCATTTCAACGGATCATGATGATACTCTATTTAGTGTAAAAGCGGTAGTCACTAAAGCATAATCCACAAAAATATAATGGCTTCATAATATTTTATCTAATCATTAATCCAACAAGGTTTGGATACATCTCTCGCATACTATATCATCATTATGATACTCCAAGAAATGTGAGTTGTAGAACAATTTCATAACTCTCTTAGATGTTCGCTAAAACTCGTAATTCAAATATTTCTACCATGATCCAATCATAGATATTTGACTTTTCTATTACGATGATTTCCACTTCATGCTGAAATTTATTTGAATCCATTCAAATGTTTCAAACTTCTTCCTTATTGAATATATCCACATATATATACTCAATTCATTGTTGAAAGTTTTTATGAAGTAGAAAAATCTCCCGCACACAACTATGCCCAGTGAACCACATACATCATCATGTATTTTTCCACTAAGTTAGTTGCCCGTTCAACTTTTGGCCTATGAACGGTATTTTAATCATTCTCTTTAGAAAAGATTTGCAAGCGCCAAATGATTCAAAAATAAAATGACTCCAAAAATCCATTTGCATGGAGTTCCTTCATGCGTTCCTTTCTAACATGACCTAAATGGCGGTTCCACAAATAAGTGGAATTTAAATCATTTGCCTTATGGCATTTTAGCGTCAGTGTTATGTATGTGTGTTTCACCATTAAGATTTATAATAACTTATCCATCGTACATGGAGTAATGTCATAATTTGAACAACTCATTGTTTTCATTTGACCAGAGCAAAATAAAAATTATTAAGTTCTTTATTATAAATTCTAAGGGCTAGATAGAATGCCAACGACGAACATAATAACACTTTATTTTTGTTCCAGACGTGCATTCCTATCATATTCCTTGTCAGTCACTTAGGCCATTGTATTCTTGTATTGCATTGTTTTGTATGACACTTCATACCAATCAATATGGTACAAATACCCAAGAATTTCATTGTGTGACCTAACTAGGAATACAACCATAACATGTATATCATTTATATACACCGAGCTAGACTTTCTAGTCTTTTCTTTCTTTTTGCCAAAATATCTTTTCTCTCTTTAGCTTTCCTCATTATTCAGAAAAACACTTCAACATCAATAACTTCTAGGTTTGTTGGTCAAATACCAATAACCTTGAGGTTCTTACTTTGAAGTTGATCATCATATGACAAGTGTTCTAGATTTCACTTATTAGTAACTATGATGAACAATTTCACTCATAATTTTATCCATCAATTCATGACAACTTTTTGAGACCATGTCCTGTACATGCTAGGCTCATAAAGTTTAACCTTAGTATTCGCATGTACAAATCTGGCTTGCACCCGTTGTATGCACACGTAGAATCTATCACACCCGATCATCACGTGATGCTTCTAAACGACGAGTCTTAGCAACGGTGCATACTAAGGATGATAACTTCATGGATATGCGAATATTATTAGTGCCCCAATAGTTGGAGGATTGTGACGCCTGGCGTCTTCAACCTTCATACATTCCCATAAAACTTATGAGTTTATGTAGTCTCACCAAATGATATTCTATCATCTTGCAATAAGGTCTTAGATATCACATATATCTCATACCTTGATTTTTCTGAAAACTAAATTTTCAGCTCCTTACTTTTCAAACAGATTTGAACTTCAAGTTTCACGGAGACAAGATGACTTTAGGTACTAATTGAAACCATAGCTCTTTGAATCAACAATGTGAGGTTTACTAAAAGTTTGCAATAGGACTTAATCAATTCTTGATTCTTTAACAATACGGTACCAGTCCGTAAAGTTTCTTGTCAGATTTTAACAGTATTTCTATCTCAATTACAAGACTAGCGCATGGTAGAAAACGGATGCCAATACTACAAAATTAATTCAAAATACTACTCAGACTATGTTTATGATAATTAGTTCATGTTTTAATCTAATTACTAATGAACTCCCACTTAATACAACATCCCTCATAGTTGTTAAGTGGTACACGATCCAAATCCACTACATCAAAACCGATCATCACGTGAGATGATGTAGCTTCAATGGTGAACATCAACATGTTGATCATATCATCCATATGACTCGTGTTCAACCTTTCGGTTTCCGTTGTCCCGAGGCCATGTCTGTACATGCTAGGCTCGTCAAGCAAACCCAAGTATTCCGCGTGTGCAACATGGCTTACACCCGTTGTATGTGAACGTTGAATCTATCACATCCGATCATCACGAGATGCTTCGAAACGACGAACTATATCAACGGTGCATACGAGGGGAGAACACTTTATTATCTTGATATTAATGTGAGGGATCATCTATAATGCTACCGTCGCGATCTAAGCAAAATAAGATGCATAAAGGATTAACATCACATGAAATTCATATGTGATATGATATGGCCCTTTAGTCTTTGCGCCTTCGATCTTCATCTCCAAAGCACGGACATGATCTCCATCATCAACGGGCATGATCTCCATCATCGTCGGCGTAGCGTCAAGGTCCATGGCGCCGTCTTCATGGTTGTTCACCTCATGTAGCAACTATTACAACTACTTTGAAATACTACTCAACATGAAATTTAAAGACAACCATAAGGCTCCTGCCGGTTGCCACAGTACAATAATGATCATCTCATACATAGTCATCATCACATTATGGCCATATCACATCACCAAACCCAAAAACAAGTTAGACGTTCTCTAATTTGGTTTGCATATTTTACGTGGTTTAGGGTTTTCGAGCAAGATCCAATCTACCTACGAACATCAACCACAACGGTGATACTAGTGTTGTCAATAGAAGAGTAAATTGAATCTTCACTATAGTAGGAGAGACAGACACCCGCAAAGCCACTTATGCAATACAAGTTGCATGTCAAGCGTGGAGCAAATCTCATGAACGCGGTCATGTAAAGTTAGCCCGAGCCGCTTCATCCCACTATGCCACAAAGATGCAAAGTACTCAACTAAAGATAACAAGAGCATCAACGCCCACAAACCATTGTGTTCTACTCGTGCAACCATCTATGCATAGACACGGCTCTGATACCACTGTTAGGATAACGTTGCATAGAAAACAAAATTTTCTATCGCGAACACGCAATCCAAGCCAAGATGCAATCTAGAAGACGGTAGCAACGAGGGGATGATCAAGACTAACCCTTGAAGAGATTCCAAAGCCTATAAGAGTAGGCTCTTATTGCTGCGGTAGACGATCACTGCCGCTGCAAAAGCGCGTAGAAGATCTTGACGATCGGTTCCGGCGCCACGAACGGGCAGCACCTCCGCACTCGGTCACACGTTCGGCTGTTGATGAAGACGACGTCCACCTCCCCGTTCCAGCGGGCAGCGGAAGTAGTAGCTCCTCTTGAATCCGACAGCACGACGGCGTGGTGTCGGTGGTGGTGGAGAAATCCGGCGGAGCTTCGCTTAAGCGTGCGGGATGTGGTGGAGGAGAGAGACCGCTAGGGTTTGGGGAGAGAGGCTAGGGCGCCGGCCAAGGGCAGCCCTAGGTGGTGCGGCCAAGAGTGGGCAGCCCCCTCCCTCTCCTCCCCGATTATATAGGTGGAAATCCCCAAGTGTTGGTATCCAAGTCTTCGAATAAGACCCCAACAATGAAACCTCCCATATGTAGGAAAACCTACCCAAGGTGGGAATCCCACTTGGGGTGGGATTCCCCCTTCCATGAGGGGGTTGGCCGGCCACCCTAGGGGAGTCCACCTTGGACTCCTCCTTTAGGGTTGGCTGGCCATGCAAGGTGGAGTCCCTCCGGGACTCTACTTTCCATGCTGATTTCTTCCGGACTTTTTAGAACCTTCTAGAACCTGCCATAAATGCACCGGATCATTTCCAAACTTGGAATATGACTTCCTATATATGAATCTTATTCTCCGGACCATTCCGGAACTCGTGATGTCCGGGATCTCATCCGGGACTCGAACAAATATTCGAACTCCATTCCATATTCAAGTTCTACCATTTCAACATCCAACTTTAAGTGTGTCACCCTACGGTTCGTGAACTATGCGGACATGGTTGAGTACTCACTCCGACCAATAACCAATAGCGGGATCGGAGATCCATAATGGCTCCCACATATTCAACGATGACTCAAGTGATCGAATGAACCATTCACATACGATACCAATTCCCTTTGTCACGCGATATTTTTACTTGTCCGAGGTTTGATCATCGGTATCACTCTATACCTTGTTCAACCTCGTCTCCCGACAAGTACTCTTTACATGGTATGTGGTCTCTTATGAACTTATTCATATGCTTGCAAGACATTAGACGACATTCCACCGAGAGGGCCCGAGTATATCTATCCGTCATCGGGATGGACAAATCCCACTGTTGATCCATATGCCTCAACTCATACTTTCTGGATACTTAATCCCACCTTTATAGCCACCCATTTACGCAGTGGTGTTTGGTGTAATCAAAGTACCTTTCCGGTATAAGTGATTTACATGATCTCATGGTCATAAGGACTAGGTAACTATGTATCGAAAGCTTATAGCAAATAACTTAATGACGAGATCTTATGCTACGCTTAATTGGGTGTGTCCATTACATCATTCATACAATGACATAACCTTGTTATTAATAACATCCAATGTTCATGATTATGAAACTAATCATCCATTAATCAACAAGCTAGTTTAAGAGGCATACTAGGGACTTCTTGTTTGTCTACATATCACACATGTACCAATGTTTCGGTTAATACAATTATAGCATGGTATGTAAACATTATCATAAACACAAAGATATATAATAACCATTTATTATTGCCTCTTGGGCATATCTCCAACAGTCTGCCGCATGTACAAAGGTCTAAGGAGAATGCTCGCATTTTGGATTTCTCGCTTTTGATTATTCTCAACTTAGACATCCATACCGGGACAACATGGACAACAGATAATGGACTCCTCTTAAATGCATAAGCATGTAGCAACAATTATTATTCTCATATGAGATTGAGGATATATGTCCAAAACTGAAACTTCAACCATGATTCATGGCTTTAGTTAGCGGCCCAATGTTCTTCTCTAACAATTTTGCATGCTCCAACCACTAAAATGATAGATCCTTCAGACAAGACGGACATGCATAGCAACTCACATGATATTCAACAATAGTTGATGGCGTTCCCCAGAAGCATGGTTATCGCACAACAAGCAACTTAATAAAATATAAAGTGCATAAGTACATATTCAATACTACGATAGTTTTTAAGGCTATTTTGTCCCATGAGCTATATATTGCAAAGGTAAATGATGGAATTTTAAAGGTAGCACTCAAGCAATTTACTTTGGAATGGCGGAGAAATACCATGTAGTAGGTAGGTATGGTGGACACAAATGGCATAGTAGTTGGCTCAAGGATTTTGGATGCATGAGAAGTATTCCCTCTCGATACAAGGTTTGGCTAGCAAGGTTATTTGAAGCAAACTCAAGGATGAACCGGCAGCAAAACTCACATAAAAGACATATTGTAAACATTATAAGACTCTACACCGTCTTCCTTGTTGTTCAAAACTCAATACTAGATATTATCTAGACCTTAGAGAAACCAAATATGCAAATCAAATTTTAGCAAGCTCTATGTATTTCTTCATTAATGGGTGCAAAGCATATGATGCAAGAGCTTAAACATGAGCACAACAATTGCCAAGTATCAAATTATCCAAGACATTTTAGAATTACTACATGTAGCATTTTCCAATTCCAACCATATAACAATTTAACGAAGAAGAAACTTCGCCATGAACATTATGAGTAAAGCCTAAGGACACATGTGTCCATATGCAACAGCGGAGCGTGTCTCTCTCCCACAAAGTGAATGCTAGGATCCATCTTATTCAAACAAAAACAAAAACAAAAACAAACCGACGCTCCAAGTAAAGAACACAAGATGTGATTGAATAAAAATATAGTTTCAGGGAGGAACCTGATGATGTTGTCGATGAAGAAGGGGATGCCTTGGGCATCCCCAAGCTTAGACGCTTGAGTCTTCTTAAAATATGCAGGGGTGAACCACGGGGCATCCCCAAGCTTAGAGCTTTCACTCCTCTTGATCATAGTATATCATTCTCCTCTCTTGACCCTTGAAAACTTCCTTCACACCAAACTTCAAGCAAACTCATTAGAGGGTTAGTGCACAATTAATAATTCACATATTCAGAGGTGACACAAACATTATTTTCACTTCTGGACATTGCATAAAGCTACTGGACATTAATGGATCAAAGAAATGAATCCAACATAGCAAAAGAGGCAATGCGAAATAAAAGGCAGAATCTGTCAAAAACAGAACAGTCCGTAAAGACGAATTTAAAGCTGGCACCAGACTTGCTCAAATGGAAAAACTCAAAACTAATGAAAGTTGCGTACATATCTGAGGATCACGCTCGTAAATTGGCAGATTTTTTCAATTTTCTACAGAGAACTGTGCCCAGATTCGTGACAGACAGCAATGCTGTTTCTGCGCAGCGATCCCAAATATAACATCAACTTCGACATATAAACTTTACTTGGCACAAAAACATGATAAGGAGAGGTTGCTACAGTAGTAAACAACTTCCAAGACTCAACAAAACAAAAATTGCTGTAGTAAAATAAACACATGGGTTATCTCCCAAGAAGTTCTTTCTTTATAGCCATTAAGATGGGCTCGGCAATTTAATGATGCACTCGCAAGAAATAGAGTTGAGGCAAAAGAGAGCATCAAGAGGCAAATTCAAAACACATTTAAGTCTAACATGCTTCCTATGCATAGGAATCTTGTAAATAAACAAGTTCATGAAGAGCAAAGTAACAAGCATAGGAAGATAAAACAAGTGTAGCTTCAAAATTTCAGCACATAGAGAGGTGTTTTAGTAACATGAAAATTTTTAGAACCATATTTTCCTCTCTCATAATAACTTTCAGTAGAAACATGAGCAAACTCAACAATATAACTATCACATAAAGCATTCTTATCATGAGTCTCATGCATAAAATTATTACTCTCCACATAGGCATAATCAATTTTATTAGTTGTAGTGGGAGCAAATTCAACAAAGTAGCTATCATTATTATTCTCATCATCAAATATAGGAGGCATAGTATCATCAAAGTAAATTTTCTCCTCAATGCTTGGGGGACTAAAAATATCATGCTCATCAAAACCAGCTTCCCCAAGCTTAGAATTTTCCATAGCATTAGCAACAATGGTGTTCAAAGCATTCATAGTAATAACATTCCCATTAGCATGCATATAAAGTTCCATGGGTTTCTTAATTCTTTCTTCAAACACATCATGTCCTAATTCAAGATAAAGTTCATAAAGATCTCTCATATTTTTGTTGTTTTCCATTATGCCTAACTAGACATGATAACAAAATAAATTAAATGCAAGTAACTAATTTTTTTGTGTTTTTGATATAGAGAGCAAGACAGTAAATAAAGTAAAACTAGCAACTAATTTTTTTGTGTTTTGTTTAGGTGTAGCAAACAAAGTAGTAAATAAAATAAAGCAAGACAAAAACAAAGTAAAGAGATTGAGAAGTGGAGACCCCTTGCAGCGTGTCTTGATCTCCCGGCAACGGCGCCAGAAATTTAGCTTGATACGCGTAGATGCACACGTCCGTTGGGAACCCCAAGTGGAAGGTATGATGCGTATAGAAGCAAGTTTCCCTCAGTATGAAACCAAGGTTTAATCAAACCAGTAGGAGCCAAGAAGCACGTTGAAGGTTGATGGTCGCGAAATGTGATGCGGCGCAACAACAGGGATTCCGGCGCCAACGTGGAATCTGCAACAAAACCAAAGTACTTTGCCCCAACGAAACAGTGAGGTTGTCAATCTCACCGCTTGCTGTAACAAAGGATTAAACGTATCGAGTGGAAGATGTTTGCAAAGAAAACAGTAAGACCAGTAGTAACGCAGCAGTAGTAACGCAGTAAAACAGTAACAAGCAGCGATAGCAGTATTTAGGAACAAGGCCTAGGGAATAGACTTTCACTAGTGGACACTCTCAACATTGATCACATAACAGAATAGATAAATGCATACTCTACACTTTTGTTGGATGATGAACACATTGCGTAGGATTACACGAACCCTCAATGCCGGAGTTAACAAGCTCCACAATAATGCTCATATTTTAGTAACCTTTAGTGTAAGATAGATCAAAAGACTAAACAAGTACTAGCATAGCATGCACACTGTCACCATCATGCATATGTAGGAGGAATAGATCACATCAATATTATCATAGCAATAGTTAACTTCGCAATCTACAAGAGATCATGATCATAGCATAAACCAAGTACTAACACGGATGCACACATTGTCACCATTACATCGTGCAGGAGGAATAAAACTACTTTAATAACATTGCTAGAGTAGCACATAGATAAATTGTGATACAAACACATTGCAATCATAAAGAGATATAAATAAGCACTTCACTATGCCATTCATAACAGTGAATAAGTATTCTGTGAAATATAGCCTAAGAGACCCACACGGTGCACACACTGTCACCTTTACACACGTGGGACAAGGAGTCTCCGGAGATCACATAAGTAAAACTCACTTGACTAGCACAATGACATCTAGATTACAAGCATCATCATATGAATCTCAATCATGTAATTAAGGCAGCTCATGAGATTATTGTATTGAAGTACATATGAGAGAGATGAACCACATAGCTACCGGTACAGCCCCGAGCCTCAATGGAGAACTACTCCCTCCTCATGGGAGCAGCAGCGGTGATGAAGATGGCGGTGGAGATGGCAGCGGTGTCGATGGAGAAGCCTTCCGGGGGACTTCCCCGCCCGGCAGGGTGCCGAAACAGAGACTCCTGTCCCGGATCTTGGCTTCGCGATGGCGGCGGCTCTGGAAGGTTTTCCGTATCGTGGCTCTCGTGGGGGTTTCGCGACGGAGGCTTTAAGTAGGCGGAAGGTCAACGCGGGGGCCAGGGGCAGGTCGGCGCGGCCAGGGCCTGGGCCGCGCCGCCCTAGCTCTGGCTGCCTCGTGGCCCCACTTCGTTATCTCTTCGGTCTTCTGGAAGCTTCGTGCAAAAATAGGACCCTGGGCGAAAGTTTCGTCCAATTCCGAGAATATTTCCTTACTAGGATTTCTGAAACCAAAAACAGCAGAAAACAGCAACTGGCTCTTCGGCATCTTGTTAATAGGTTAGTTCCAGAAAATGCATAAATATGACATATAATGTGTATAAAACATGTAGGTATCATCAATAAAGTAGCATGGAACATAAGAAATTATCGATACGTTGGAGACGTATCACTCCTTCAGGAAAATTCTTCGGTTCCTCTTTGAGGACAATTCTTCGGGTCCTCCCTGAGGACAATTCTTCGGGTCCTCTTTGAAGATGATTCTTCGGGTCCTCCCTGAGGACAATTCTTCGGGTCCTCTTTGAAGATAATTCTTCGAGACCTCCTTGAAGATAATTTTTCGGGACCTCCTTGAAGATAATATTTCGGGACCTCCTTGAAGATAATTTTTCGGGACCTCCTTGAAGATAATTTTTCGGGTCCTGTTCTTTCTTGAAGACAATTTCGTCGAGTTCTCCCTTTGGACAATTTCGTCGGGTTCTCTTTTGTAGACAATTTCGTCGGCTTTCTCCTGCATAAATAAACAAACTTTTTCTATCTTTTCCTTGACTCTCCTTTTCACATGCGGTGTCAGATGCTCAGATTCGATGATATGTAAAGTAAATATAAGCCGCGCAGCCCCCAAGTGTCGGGTGCGACGAAAGTAAATGATAATCAACTTTGTGTAAAATAAAAGAACACTTAGCGAAGTCGATGCATGATGAAGTTTTCGAGTGTAGATAAGAAATCTAGCCAAAGTAGAAACCACCAAATAGCAAAAGTGGATGCCACAAAATTGTTGATAAAGAGATAGCCGAAACCCTGAGCACTGCTGGGTGATGTCATGATTGTTGCTTAGACGCCGTATCACCGTTGTTACTCGGGGCGAAGTCGTTGTCGAGCCCTCGAGTATTATCCGTGTCGCCGAAAGAAGGCCATTAAAGATGAAATACTGAAGATGAAGTCCGAAATGAAGTACTTGAGATGAATCCATATTAAAGATTACACCATCATATATTGAAGATGAATCCGCCGATATCATAGAGGATGAATCCATTGACCCGAAGAATCCAGTAATAACCATAAAAGATGAATCTGTTGATATCATAGAGGATGAATCCATTGACCCGAAGAATCCAGTAATAACCATAAAAGATGAATCGGTTGATATCATAGAGGATGAATCCATTGACCCGAAGAATCCAGTAATAACCATAAAAGTTGAATCCGTTGATATCATAGAGGATGAATCCATTGACTCGAAGAATCTAGTAATAACCATAAAAGATGAATCCGTTGACCCGGAAACGCGTCGGGTAATATTGTATAAGTGAACCAATAATAACCCAAAGAAAACCAATCCAGTAATCCAGAGAGAATAAATCCACTAAGCCGGAGAAGATAAATCCATTAAGTCGAAGAAAATAATTCCACTGAGTCGAAGAAGATATATCCAGAGCCGAAGTAACCGAGTATATTTAAGGTAATGAAGTAATGACGTAGCCCCCAGTGTTGGGTGAATTTACTGTAATAATATAATGGCGCAGCCCCCGGGTATTTGGGTGTGGCGGGAATAAATAATAATTGACTCTCGGAAGAAGAATACTTAGCTTTTTGTTGGGTGCGACAGAGTTATTGCTGAAGTAGGTCGTGTAGCGACAGTCGATGTAGGCGCCCGGCATCTGGCTGTGAGTAGTCGATATCGTGCAGCGCCTAGCCGGCATAGTTAATGTAGTCGTGCGGCTCCTAACCGGCGTGGTCGATGAAGATAACACAGTCGAAGTAATTGCGCGGCCAGAAGGCGAGACACATGACGACGAACGGGATCGATATAACAAAGTAGTCGAGGCTTATTCCCGATCTGCAGTTATGTTATGGCGCAAAAATCCCGCGCACAAATAATAGTACGAGCCGAATTTTTTTTTGACCAAATAAATTTCATGAATAGTAGTTTAATTAGAAATATAGCACCTGATTATTTTTGCCTGATGATGAGCTCGCGATGCTGAGGGCACGCTGGCGAATTCGTGCCAGGGAGAAAGATATCGTGTGCCCCGTCGTAGAAGCTGTTGGACCAATACGAAACGTTCTCTTCCAATTTCATCTTCAACTCATGATTGCTCCGAATCAAATATGCATAGACCAAGCAATCAAGGAATATGATCACATCGTGGCCTGATCCAAGCCGGCTCTTTTTTCTTGAGTTTTGTTGCACGGTTGAGTTAGGTGTAGCTAGCAGCTCGATCGTCCCTCCTTTGCTCATTTTTTTTCTTGAAATCTTCACGTTAAGTTCCGTGTTAACGGGTCTTTTCCTGGCGTGAGATACGAGCGTGGCTACGCACCGCTGTCGTGCCGCTGGGTGAATCACGGTACCAATAAAGTACGTGATCTTCTCTGATCCGATCTAGGCGAGCATTTTTTTTTCTTTTTTCTTGATGCTCCCGCGGAAAGACTGCTCGCGCAAACGATGTGAAGATCTTCGCCAGATGCGATCTGGCCGCCATTGTTGATGATGAATTCCGTGAAGTCGAAGTAGACTGTTCGCCTGGATGTGATTTGAACGTTGTTGATGACGAACTCGACAGATCTCGCCCGGATGACAAAATCCAGTTGTCGCAAATCCCCACGGTCGGCGCCAATTGACGAGGGATCACCTCGGCAGTGCCTACGTATTGTAGACTAGGGTTTCGGGAGAGAGCGACGATGAGATTGACAGACAGACACGACGTACCAGCCGGGTCCCCTCGGTGGAGGATCCCTACGTGCTGCTAGCAATCCACTATATGATGATATGTATGTTTACAGGGTGCCGCCATCGGCGTGGCTATGTTGTCTATCTCTATGTCTATATCTTCTTCTGTATTTCGGATGCCCTGGCTAGCTTTATATATGCAACCAGCCTAGGGTTTTACAAGAGTCCTAATCGACTACTTCTTCGGGTTGCCTTGTTGAGCCTTCTCCATATTGGGCCGAGCCGATCCAGGTATACCAATAATGGGTACCCGAAGGGTATACCCATGTCAGGCAACAACCTAGGTCCAAAAGCATTGTTCAACAGCCTCAAGAGGCCAATATTAAAGGCACATATGCACAGAAGCAAGTGTTCACAACAACTAACATCTTGATAGCAGCAGAGACATCGATCAAGCACATAACCTTAATGGCGAGGATCAGCATAAGGGCCCTCGCGATGCTTCCTGCAACTGAAGATGCTGGAGCAGGAAGTCTCTTTTCTAAAGAGGTTGACCTTGAAGTCGTCGTCCTTAGGGGTGAAGACGATCGTGTCGTCAATGTGGAGGTCAGCCCTGACGGTGAGCTCGCTCCAGGACTTGATGAAGTCGACGCGCTTGGCCCTCCACTAGAGCTGCAACTTCCACTCGCAGCGCTCACCTATGTACAAGGCCACCTTCACCGGCGGGCCATTGTTCTTCAGCTTGAACTTGTTGATCAGGTGCTGCTCCCTGTAGGACGGCACAATGAGGGCACAGAAGTCCTGGCTCTCCAGCTGCACGAAGAACGCCGGCGCCCGCTGCCTGGGACCGTGCCCTAGGTCAGCATCGATCGGATACATAGGTCGCTAGCTAGGAATAGTTTTTTGAATCATCTGGATTGTTTTTGGGATGATGATCCTCCTAGCTTTTTATTTCCGAAACTAATAAACGATGTAAGCTTATTTACATATCAATAAAGCTCGCCGTATGGCCTTCCCTCAGAAAAAAGGCGCCCTAGATGGTTTTGTTCGGATCGAGTTTGTTTCTATTTTCTTCGAACCAAGAGATCAAGTTTGTTGGTGCCTCCGTTTTGAAGCCAACGCACGCCAGAGTCTCACACGGCACGGTCGACGCCGGCCTAGCTAGCGACCTATGTATCCGATCGAACTAACCTGCCGGCCACCCATGCATAGTGGATTAGTGGGAAAGGTATGGATGCCAGTATGTCGGGACTGAGCACGGCACCCCGAAACAAACTTCCGCCCGCCCGAGGTGACTAGGCCGGCGCTGTCGCCCGATCGATCGCCGGGAAGGCGCGCGCGACGCAACGCAACCGATCGTTCGACCCAGCCACGGCACGGAAAGCATCAGCAGACGCCTATATTGAGCCACATGCCACATCATTTACCTTGGGGATGGACATGCCCATGACCCGCCATGCATCATTTACCTTTGGGAGGGACATGCCCATGCTGCGACGGAATCAGCGACGTCTCACCTCACCCGGACCAACAGAAAGAAGAAAGAGAGCGTGCACTGGGTTTCCTATGTATGCACCCAGTACCTAACATAACGACCGTCCGGCATCCATCACACGCTCTTTTTTCTCAGGTTATTTCTAACACGTCGATCCATCTCGCTCCGGCGCCGCCTAGATTGGTCAAACCGGATGAATCCGTGACCCAACGCACGGACGCATGCATCCTAAAAACTGATGGCCGCGGCGTCCGGAATGACCTAAAGCCGGCTCAAATTTGGGTCTAGTTTGCGTGGCCGCGGACACCGAGGGCTGGCCTCTCGCGTTCTCCCTTTGTCCTCCCCTGGCCCGCATGTCTACCTCCCAAAGCACAGCCACTCCACTCTAGTTCCAAACCTAGAGGATGGCCGACGAATTGCCGCCACCACTACCATCGGAGACGAGGCCGAGCTCGCCGCCGTTGTCGCTCCGTCGCCGAGGAGGTCCCGGCCATAACGAAGAAGGCGAGGCTCGAGCTCACCGCGGAGCAGAGGCAAGTGGAGAACAAGAAGCGTGCCGAACGGCGCATGACGCTCAATAGACGGAAGAGGGAGGCCGCCGCCATGGAGGAGCGGCAGAGGGCGGCCGAGCAGCTCCAACTCCTCCAAACGGAGGCCAAGGCGAAGGCCATACAAGAGCATGCCATGCTCTTTTACGGCCACAACGCGCTTGCGCAGCTGTCCGTGAAGGACGCCGGCACAGCCTCAGTGGGAAGCTCCGGCTCCTCCGTGACCCGGCCGCTTCCTCTCCGGTCAACAGCCCCACCGACTGCCCCGTTTGGGTACCCATCCGGCGCCTACGAAATGATGGCGCCACTAGTAGGAAAACCCTTATAGGCGAAGCTTAGTTCTGTGGCGCACCGTTTTGAATGCGCCACAGAAACTTATTTTGTGGCGCACCAGGAACGGTGCGCCACAGAATAGCTTAATTTTGTGGCGCACGTGCTGCGCCACGAAACTATGTGGGGCCCACATCCTGCCACCACCATTTATTACGTAGGTATTTGTGGCGCACATGTCGGCTGCGCCACGAAATAACTCTTTCGGGCGCACCGGCTTTGGTGCGCCACGATTAAGGGACTTATATCTCTCGCCCGTGCCCTCCCCCCGCCTGTTCACCTCTCTCCCTCCCGAGCCCCGGCCTCCCTCTCCTCCGTGGTCGCCGGATCCGCCGCCGCCTTCCTCCGTGGTCGCTGGAGGATTCCTCCCTCTCTCTCCCCTCTCCTCCGTGGTCGCCTGGATCCGCCGCCGCCGCCTTCCTCCGTTGGGATCCTCCATGGTCGGCCGCCGCCGCCGCGCCGCGCTTCCTCCGCGAGGGGCGCATGCCGCCGCGGTCCTCCCATCCTCGCCACCTGCAGCACAAGCTGCCCCTACGGTGAGGAGGGGCCGCCGCGAGAGGGCCGTCGTCGCGGCAAGGTGGAGGATCCGCCGCCTCCTCCTCCTCCTCCACCCCCGACGTCATCTTCAAGCTCGTCCTCCACCCCTGTCATCGGTGCTCTCTCTCCCTCGATCCCTCCTCTCCCTCTTAATTCCTCCTCCGCTGCCCCTATGGCTTGTTGCAAGCTCTGGTGATCATTTGATCACCAATTGGTTGATAATTACTTACTACTTTCTCTATCTATGCATGTTGCTTGATATACTGTGTTGTTGCTTGATTTGTATAGCTTCTCACCATGTACTGGTGGTTGCTTATGCTTTGAAAAGCATATAAATGGATGCATGATGCTTGCCAAGCATCCCTGTTGCCTAGCAGTTGACTAATTCATTTATCTGTGAAACTTTATCTTGTTAATGTAGATAATTGAGATGAACTACTTTGCAGTAATGATTCTATTACTGTATTTACTTAAGCTAGATGGATGCCAACTATTGTTGGGGACCCTAGCTTCATTTTGAATCCTGTTGGGTAATGATAAGTGTGTAGGCTTGGTGGTTTGGATGGTTTGGTGGTTGAATTGGCCTTTGCAGTCATGAACTGCTGGCTTGGTAAATCATCTGGGATGGTTTCCTTCCTAGTTCCATTTGGAAGATGCTACTATTCAATTGGTTGGCATAACCATGGTGACTTGAGTTGGTCAAATTCCTGGTCCTTGCCATTTGTACCAGGCTTCACTTGGTTTCTGATGGTTTAAAAGACTAGGTGATGCTAGGTTATTAAGTTGGCTGTCAAGGTTGGTTTTATCTGGTTAACTTGGATAGGCTATGTGCTCTTGCTTACTTATGCATATCCATCTCTACTGGATTGACTAGCTCAGGCTTGGCCTCTCTCTTGCCAGCATCACTTTGTTACTACCAAGTGATGAGTAATCCCTTATGGACCCCAGCTTTGTTTTGAACTCAATTGAGTAATGATAAATTTCTTTTTCTTGTTGGCTTAGATGAAAATAGAGATATTCACAGTAGGGGATCATGTAAATGAATGCCACTGTGGTATCCTTTGAAGAAAAAGGACTGTTTCTGATGGTTTTAAAAGGCTAGGTGGTGCTAGGTGATTAAGTTGGCTACCAAGACTTGTCTCATCTGGTTAGCTGGGATATGCTATGTGTTGTTGCTTGTTTAGGCATATCTATCACTTACTGGATTTACTGGTTCTTGATTGGCCTCTCTTTTGCCAGCATCACTTGGTCTATATACCAAGTGATGAATAATCCCTTTGGAGCATATGCATGCATGCTATATATGTGTATTTGACCATGCTTATGATGGATTTCTTTTAAGGACTCTAGCTAGATTAGAGGGGAAAAAGTTGCTGCTTTGTTGCCTATGATAATGGATCATCAAATGTTTCCCTTTGTCCCTGGTTGCCTCCTTAATTGATGCCTTATGATCCAAATGACCAAAGTCCCTTGCATGATCCCATTTGTCCCTAATGTTGCTTAAGATGAATAAAATTCCCTCTAATCACCATTTGGAGATCAAGACTAGTTCTTGATTTCCATTAGCTAGACTCCAATATTAAAAATGTCTCCCAAATATGGAGACAAACATTTTAACATTACCCCAATGTTATTTCTCTCAAATGGACAGTTTCTGATTGGCCTCTCTTTTGCAGCATCACTTGGTCTATATACCAAGTGATGAATAATCCCTTTGGAGCATCTGCTCCATATGCATGCTATGTGTGTTTGAGCATCTTGACTTATGTCACCATTTAGTTCATACTAGCTAATTCTTAATTGCATTGGCCTTTCTTCCATTTTAGTGCCGATGATTAAATTGTTTGGTCACTTGTACACTCTGGGGTGGGGCCAGTGAGCCTGGTGCGATGGCACAAATATCAATCTCTTGTGCATCCTACCTGGCCTCGCTGACCCCATCCCTGAATGTTAATATTTCTTTCGACCAAAAGTATGAGGCATATGATATCTAGTTGAGATACCACTTGGCTCTTTCTTCCATTTTAGTGCCGATGATTAGAATGTTTGGTCACATATACGCCGCAATATACTTTGTAGACGGGCCCCCTTTCCCCGGCCGCCGTTCCGTGAACGAGTCTTTGACGAGACAACAACGCCGACCTGCCTCTCCGCACAGAACCACGCCAGTCCCAGCCGCCTCTCTTGTGGCCGCGTCTCCTGCGCCCTGCGCTCTTCGCCTTCTTGCCCGGTGAACAATAGACTTATCGTTGGAATAAGGAAGCCGACGACGGTCGATCGCAATCTAATCTTGCGACCGGCCGTCATCGGTTTCCTTATTCCAACGATCAGTCTATTGGTTCATCGGGCAAGAAGGCGAACAGTGCAGGACGCGACACACGGCCACAAGGGAGGCGGCTGGGACTGCCGTGGTTCTGCGCCGGAGAGGCAAATCGGCGTTGTTGTCTCGCAAGGACCCGTTCATGAAGCGCCCGCTCTGCAAAGTATATTGCGGCGTATACTGCAACTATGGTTTCTGACCATAGTATTTTGTGTTGACCAACAATGTATGAGGCACTTATTCCATTTTTTCATTCCATTTGCTTTGATATTTTCAAAATGCCGATGATTAAAATGTTTGGTCCCCGTACACTCGGGTGGCGTAAGTGAGCATGGTAAGATAGCACAAATATCAATCTCTTGTGCATCGGACTTGGTCTCGCTTACGCCATCCCGGAATGCTAATATTTGTGTTGACCAACAATGTATGAGGCACTTATTCCATTTTGTCTTTCAATTTGCTTTGGTATTTCCAAAATGCCGATGATTAAAATGTATGAGGCATTTATTCCATTTCTCTTGTGCATCGGACTTGTTGGTCTCACTTTCTTCCATTTTCATCATAGTAGGAACTGGATATGAAGACCCGATGCAAGCGAGCCTGGTGGGTAGAGAGGAGGGAGCAAAGGAGGAACCGGATGAAGACTACTTTGTATCTCGAAATTGTGAAATTTGTATGAATTAAGAGTTGTATGCAAAACATTTGTATATATTGTTGTATAATGTGATGATGATGTATAATGTTGCTATGTTATATGTGTTCACATTATATCTGTCTATATTATATCTGTATATAACCTGTATACTGTGTATAAAACCTGTATAATACACCAGGGTATAAAATCGAGTATACCTGTACAATGTTCTGTGGCGCACCAAAATGTAATTCAGTGGCGCACCTGCTTCTGTGGCGCATGGGTAACCATGTGCGCCACAACCTTAATTCTGTGGCGCACGGGCACCTGCGCCACAGAAACCTTATTTTTGTGGCGACGTTTCTGTGGCGCACCACCCGTGCGCCACAGAATCACTTTTTCGTGCGCCACTGATGAGGCTTTTCCTACTAGTGCGCCGACGGGGCGGTTCTTGTACCCGCCACGGGATGGATCACCGGAGGTAGGTGAGTCCATGACGGGGCCGTCGCCTTCGTCTATCGACCTCAACCGTGTGTCGGAGACGCACTCCAAGGCCCCGGGGATGATGCTTGCAGCAACGATGGCTGATGCCAGCACCCTATTCGACGAAATGTCTTGGCCGCGCTGGTAAAATGGGTGGCCGCAGCGTTGGACGCACAGCGCGACTCAAACAACCGAGCATACGCCGTCCTCTGTCCGCGCGCCCACTCAAACGAACACAAACGGATGGCCCAGCGTGCCGAGTTGGATCTTCCCATTGGAGATGGCCTTGCTGTCTACTGATTGATCGGAGACCCGTCTCCCTCCACTACAAGAAAACTAGCCCGTAGAAGCACTATTTTGGCCCTGTAGAGACACTTATATTGCCTTTACATACTCGTAAAGACATTTTCCACATTGTCTCAAAAGTGTCACTATGTGCAGTGTGTCTTATACCGTAGAGTCATTTTGCAAAATGCCTATATATGACATAAGGTCACTTTGTAAAGACACTAGGTTGTGTATCTATATACATGGAGGCACTCCAAAGAGACACTTCGAATGTGTATGTATATGGATAAAGGCACTTTCATGCCGCATTTTAGCTTGTCTCTAACATTACTAGAAACATTTTGGTGTGGCAACATATCCATCTCTAGAAATGTAGAGACATTTAAGGGAGGCGGTTTATCCGGTCTGTAGAAATATATCGGCAGTCTGTAGAGACATAAATATTGTCCCTCAACTATGTAGTGGCACCTTGTTATGATATTTTTATTTTATTTTATTGATACATTTATATAGTTCCTATGCATGCATTCTTTTATGTCTATCCAGAAATCAAGATGTTTGCTCTCTAAAAAAAAGACACCACGGAAATTCAATAATATCACAATGCATGTACAAGATATTATTGTGACATATGAAGAAAAGATAGCTGGATCTCATTCATACAAACGGTCAGTAATAGATACAACGAGACTTCACTAACTGCAAATAAAAATATGAGTGTTAAACACAAAACATTGATACAGAGTGTGTGTGAGCTCTGATGCCCCTGAAATGAAAAACTAAGGAAAATGGTGCCACTACTTTCCACGATCTGAATGTATCTCCTCCTCGGATCTAACCATGACACTCTGTTCGTTCATGTTGCTGCCTGCCCTCCCTGCATCATGCAAATTGTGACCCATAGGCCTGGTGTTGCCTCACACAAAGCCCCGCGCCTCCACAGCAATCTGCCGCGCGCAACGTTGGTCGACCGCAGTCTGATCAGTAATACTCCAGTGGGTACATCATGTAGACATACCTATGATTTTGGTTTTACCTCTACTGCATAGGTCCAAAAAGGAGACAGATTCTGGTAAGAACAACTTGACCGCCACTGATTAATATAACAATACAATAAACTATTCTTAGTGTGGCTTCAGTAATTAAACTGAATAGTGTATGAAATTAAATCCAATGAGTTCGTGAGCAAATATGAGACATTTTTGTAAACATATCCTTGTATTGTTATTGTGGATTATGACTTGCTGCCAATTAAGCCTAAATTATGTCTTCTATACGATGTTCCAAATAAGCTGAGGCATATACCCTTCAAAATGTATGTACTTACAGGTAGTCAGGTAGTGGCACCGAAAACTATGAAATTGTTATCAGAGTTGATTCTGTCTCATGCATATAAATTTACTGTTGTTATTTACATCAATTTGATAGATTAAGACAAGACCCTTCAAGGCCCATTTGATACATGTAACTAGACATCAAGATTTTAGAAAGTACCCAAATGTAGTTGAAGACGGAGCAGCTCCTCTGCCGCCGGCGACCAGATCCTGCAGCGGAGGTAGAACAATCCTAGCAGCATGCCAACCTGCAATGCAAAAGCAGAGAGCAGATTAGAGAACTCGGGACTCTAGCTGAAAGGGAAGTTAGACCAATAAGTATTTGCCATTAACCTGTGGTTCGTTGGTGGCGTCCATAATGAGAGGGAGAGACCTGGAGAATAAGAAGCAAAGAATTGAGAGGTCAGACGAGTTTGCGTGTCTGGCTTCTGTATTAGGAACGCACCATGGTGTTTCCTCCGCCAGATAATCCGTCATCTCCGCCCACGCCGGATGAGGATGAGGTGTGACCTGGACGGCGGTGCAAGCCGATCGTCGCGGAGGCCCTGCCACGGGGCCCGACGCTGGCTGAGCATGATGCGCCGGTGCTGTTGCCGACGGAGGACTACGACTGCCAGGAAGTGCGATCCCATCGATTTTGGTTGACGCGCCGTTAGAGGATAGTTTGCCGCAGATGGATCGTGTATGGATCGTGTATGTACAAGGGATGTCTTCTCGAGCGGCTCATATGGTGGTTGGGTCCAAATCAGATCGTGGTCTCGTGGGCAACGTGGGAGGCGCCAGATTATTTTGGCTACCGCGCCAAGAAATATAAGTACGTAAACCGCTTAGCTTATTCTATTCATCCTAAACTCACTTTGCTTTTGGTTTTACAAAAGTCTACTTAATACAGTACAAACTTTGATACATCGGGATCACAATCTTCAGGACCGACAATCAAAACATTCAAAATTTCCGTGGAGCTATAAAAACATTCAATTGGAACAAAGTGAATTAGAAAATAGTGTCTCTAGAAAATGACTATATTATTAAGCCATTCTCAAAGTTGTCTCTCTTAATACTTTACAGAGATGCTAAGAGACATTATGAACAGTGTCTCAAACGGGATGTATCTATTGTTAAGGCAATTGCAAAAAAGCCTCTTACAACGTCTTTAAAAACAGAATGAGAGACATTTGGAGAATGTATCCACATTGATGTCTCTACCTCTAAGACAGTCTCTAAAATGTCTCACTTAATGTCTCTACATTAAACTGGATTAGGATTTAAGAGACATAGTGAACAATGTCTCTACAAAATTGTCTCTACTCCATGTTTTTGTTGTAGTGCTCCAAGCATGGTGTCCATCCGCCGCCACACCTATGAGACTAGCCACAATGGGAGTATCATAAGGCTAGTTATAGTGGGGAGTAACTTCGGAAATGGTGAATGGAACCTGGGTACGCGCGCACCCGTTTACGTAAAGTTCAAAATAATGCTATTCAAAAGTTTCAAAAAAATGTGAAGTAAAATTTTGCATGTATATACTATGTTGATACTTACTCGTGTGTTTTCACGGAAAATACCATTGTATGTGACCTACACAAAAATGAAAAAATGCAAATTCCTATTCATGTGAATAGTACAAATTCCTGTTCACTATTCTCATTTGGACATTTTGTCATTTTTATGCAGGCCACACACAATGGTATTTTTTCGTGAAAACTTACACGAGTAAGTATCAACATAATATGTACATGCAAAAATTTACTTCACATTTTTTTGAAATTTTTTAAATAACATTTTTTAAACTTTTCGTAAACGGGTGCACGTGCACCCAGGTTCCAAACGTCCGGGTCGGGAGTAACTTAGACTAGTAACATGTACTCCCTCCGGTCTCTTTTAATTGACTCGGATTCATTACAACTTTTTACTAAATTCGAGTCAATTAAAAAAGAACGGAGGGAGTAAGTAGTATCATGCATGCCATGCTGGCAAAAATCTGATGTGGCGCACCAATTAATGATGTGAGAGATATGAGTGTTATCATAATATGATACCGTATCATATCACGTAAAACTAGAAAACTCAATAGCAAGCACATCATGTACACAAATTTATATTGAAATTCTAGAAAACATTAATTATGATGATACTACTTATGATACTATCTTATGATATTTGTATTATGGAGGTAGTATCATAAACTAGTATCACGTGCATGATACTAGCGTATGATATTTTCTATTGTGACTAGTCTCACCATTGCTAGTCGCTGAGTCGCTCCCACTACCACTGGTTTATTTATTTATACTAATGGATCCACAAACCGAATGAACGCCATGCGGTCCGTGAGGGAATAAGCCAAGAGTATTACACTTGGAGCTCGTCCTCGCCAGCGGCGGCTGCGCTAGCCAGTGGAAGCTACCCAACAGTCACACGACGCGCGCGCGAAAGCTATGTGTACACAAAGCCGAAAGCCACTCCGGCCCGTGACGACGAAGCTACGTCCATACGTACCGGCCGACCTATCTCAGCTGGCAGAAAGTTCGGCTAAGTGCCCATCAAACTGCTTTTTTAAAAAAAATGTAAAAAGAACATTGTCACTAATATTTTTCTGTCACAAGATCAATCAGCAGCTGATCCAATAACTGGTACAAATATCGACTTCCACAAAGGAGACCTTAGCACGTAGCTAAATTAAAAACCAGTTTCACAGAACCTCAATAATTTTGGCAAGGGCTTCACATAAGCACAACCAACAGAAATTTTATCGATCTAATTTTTTTATCAGAAAACCACAACTATTTTATCAAGGGTTTCACAAAACGACAACCAAGAGTGATTTTATCAGAAATCCATAACTTTTAGGGTAAGTAATTTCAAATAATCCAAATCTCTTGATTTTGCCATCATTTCTTGCAACATGCGCCCACAAGTCAGGTGCCACATTTGAAGCTTTTAGCATTTTGTTCAAAACGTTTTTAACATATAAGAAAAAACACTTTGTTCTCAGTTCAAGTATGGTCCAAGTCATGTTTGGCACCGCACGAAACCAGAGATAACCGCTTCCTGTGGCACATGACACATAACTTGTGGACCTAGGTTACCAGAAACCGTGTCAAACTTATTAAATTGTGAGATCCGGGTTAGTTGAAATAGTTACCCCAAAAGTTGTGGTGTTCTAATAAAAGAAACCCTAGCCCCAATAGTATTGGTTTTGTGAAATTGTTCTTAAATAAGGACGCTGATATAGCACGGCGGAGCAACGTATGACTATATGCCCAAATGTCGGCGCAAGGGTCCAATTGCGGAAGTCATGGCAACATAGCCTTTGAAGAGACACCAAACATGACATCTCCCCCCTGAAAGAACCCACTGTTGTAAATTGCCCCCACCATCGCGGGGAAATTCTGTTCGTCACCAAATTCATGCATTACTAGTGCACAGTCTTGCTCGCGGCTTGGGTTAGCCCCTTTAGCAAAAAAAATTCCGGTTTTCTTTATTATCTATCGGGTTTCTTTAGTTTTCTTCTAGTTTTCTAATTTTTCATCATGTTTTACTGATGTGGTCAGCATATTTGTACTTTAAATCTGCTATTTTTCAAGTTTAAATCTCAACCTTTTAAAATCTCAACAATTTTTAGACCTCAACATTTTTAAGTTTCAATCATTTCTAAGTCTGAATATTTTCTAAATAACAACTTTTTAAAAGTTTCAACATTTTTTCAAATCTTTGAACACCATGAAAACTCTGGAAAAAAAAAGCCGAGCACTCACATACAGAAGGAACAACGACTTAGCGAGCGATGTCATGCCATGGCCCATTTGGACAAAGCGCACCAGCGGAGCGTAGTCCGTCCCGCGTTGGCCGTCAGGTAGAATATAGGCGCTCCACTTCCTGGCACGACCTTCTGGTCGCCGCCATGAGGCTCTCTAGAGACGGAGTCGCCACCCAAGTCACCCAACCCAAGCATAGACAAAGCGGGGCCCAAAAGGCCAACCTCTCAGTTTTGAGCTTTATTGTGTTTTGGGGTAAATTATTAATGTGTTTATACGGAAGTTGGATTGCAACATGGAAAACTACACATTTTCTAGGGTTTGGTTTTTCTATAAGTTTCCACATGTCGTGCCACGGCACCAGTTTGACTAGCCAGGAATTGAGTAACGTCAACCATCAATGCCTAAACATATACTACTACTCCTACTACTTTGCACCGCTACATGCCGCTTAATCAATAGAAGTGAATGCTTGTAAGCATTTTCATGAGGTGATATCGATCGATGTTTACGTGCTTGAAAAATAATGCACACGAGCTAGCTGCTCCCTACCGATGATAACCTCAGTATTCGTTTCACATTTCCCTTCTTCGGAGAGCATGTACGTCGTCATGGCCTTCAGGAGAGGCAGCGCGGTGGTATGACACCTATGCAGGATGACAAGAAGGAAAGAACATATAGTTAGCGTATAGGCTCTACATAGATCCACGCAGGGCAACAAAAACGTCCCTCGCAGTCATCTAGCGACCGCGCAGTCGATCATACATGTCAATTAATTTTGCGCACATACAATTCAGTTAGACAAAGATGACACGGAGATCTTATCCTTTCTATTCAACTGGGTCCAAGTTTCTTATTTGTGGCTGCTGAGACACGTCGACATCCAGCAATTAATTTATTTTTTTGGAATACAAGTGGTGAATTCGTACGTGCAATATACAGTGCTGTATATTATGCATATATTGATATATATAAAGATATCTCAAAGATACACATAAGCACACCACGATGCATGCTCGCATACGGCACACATGCATGTATACACGATACGTACGCATGCATATACATGTGGAAACCGGCCAATGTAAACATCTCACGTAAACCTATACAATATGGATATCGATCCATATGCAAACCAACATGCACATTTCTCAAGTTACGGATATATAATTATATATACATATCTCGACAGGGCCTGTATCTCGAAGTGAGGTACTTTAGGGGCCGGCGTAGATACAGCAATAACGCCTGCACTATTGCATTCAGTGTTTGAGGATTAATCAAATGTGTGGTAAGAATGACACGGAAATCTTATCACAACTTATCCACGAGCACGCACAGGGGCTTCAAGTTGTTTTCGTGGCTTATCCGTGAAAGGAGATCCTCTGGAGTAAGGAACGAGAAGAGATCGGAATTTCTGGAACTCTCACTCGAATGAATGAATGAATCGATCGATGAAGGTGATAGGAAAGAAAAGATTTTTCCGTGAAAAGTAAACGGTCGATTAGACGCAGCTTGCCGCCTTGCCGGCCTGGTCTACTTCAATCCGAATTCTAGCCGCGAATCCTGATGGGTTAGCTAACCTTACTGGCTCTCCATCTGCTTTGCCGGGAAATATGCGAGATCGATCGATCCGACCAGTCGAGCTTAGCCAATAACTTCAGCGCTTATCAGGTAACAGTTGTGGGTCCTGGTTTAATCATGTTCCCAAGTACGACATTCCGTTATATATCCTCTTCCCGGTTCACTTTCATCTCTTTCTTCAAGTGAATCACAACCTCACTTTCAGTATATCAAGTGGCTATAAGTTTATTTTGCAACAAAAATATGTATACTCTAGTGACTAGCTTTTTTATATCTCTAGAAGATGAGAGCCTTTTTTTTTTCTGGTGACTAGGAAAGATAATTATCCATCCAAGCTTTATAGATGTACCTCATTTAATTCATACATCGAGGAATGTGAGATGGAGAGATCTGGTCTTATCTCTATGTACAGTTAGTAACGGCCGGCCTGTGTGGACCTGCAAATTTTGTTTTGTTCAACAAGATGATGATACTCGAATCTCTGTCTAGCCTAAGCCTCAACCTGCTGCTGTTTGCTCCGAGGACACACCAGCAGGGATTTAGAGAAGATGCCATGAAGTTCAAGAGAGCAAAAGGACATGTGAAAAAGGCGGATCAGGAGAGCAAAAGGATTAGGAGCAGCCGGATGGACGGAAGAAGGACCAGAGAATTCCAGCAACGCAACGACGATCCGTTCTAATCACCGGCCTGTAGCCATCCATCTTTCTTCCACTCATGACGGGACAAGGTGCCCCGCCGGCCATATAAGCAAGAGAAAAGATTAAAGGGCCTCTCACTTGAGTTTGAGTGTATGTATAACGTCTGGACTGTTGTTTATGCCGGCGATAAACTATTTCCACTAGACTTCTTTTCTTGATCAACTTGAGAATAGGACCTGAGCTGATTCACGCAATTTGCTGTTCCCTTCTCGAGAGAAAGGTCGCAGACCTTTCTTCTATACGCCTTGCTGGAAGATCAGAAGGAACAAAGTTGGAAACTTCTAATCCTTTTTTCTTTAGGCGTAGCAAATCAAGGTTGTCCATTGCACATGCAAAGTATCACTAAAGCTTTCGTCCAAAGTCCCTGCGAGGTTTAGTCCCGGTTTAAAAACGAACCGTGACAATATGGGGGCATTGGTCCCGATTCGACAGGCGCGGGGCGACGCCACACTATAGTCCAGGTTTGTTTGGGGCGTTTGGTCCCGGTTTGTAATACAAACCGGGACTAAAGGTCTTGCGTCAGGGAGCGCCACTGCTTGTGCACCTTTAGTCCCGGTTTATATTACAAACCGGGATCAAAAGTCTATCTCTATATATAGCCCTGCCCTGCCAAGTGTGAGCCACACTTAGCTTTTTCCACTTCTTAGCACAAGAAGTGTATGTTGCTTTGCTGTCTCTTCTTATGCACAAGAGATGCTCGATGAAATGCCTAAAAGTTTTTGCCACTCGAGTTCACACAAAACAAGCCACACTTAACCTTTTTTCTTTTTTTTCTTCTCGATCGAGGTTAACAACTTTATCTTTTCATCCGTCATTGATAAAATCCATGTATATATATACATCGCTTCACTAATCATGATGTTCTGTAATAGTTTTTGATAAGCTTAATTATATCATGCAAATGAATCGACAATAGATGTACAGTGGCCGACGCCTTCAGGAGTTCACTTCGCGCCTGAATTTTTTTATCGATGTGGCTGAGGAAAACAATCTAGGTGGTTTTATATATTGTTCATGTGTTAACTGTCAGAATAACATAAATTACTCTTCCTCGAGTACCCTTCACACCCACCTGCCGCGGTCCAGTTTCATGCCCCACTATAATTCTTGGACCAAGCATGGAGAGAGAGGGGTTATGATGAAAGACAATGAAGAAGAATAGGATGATGACAACGATCACATCTTCCCTGAATACGGTGATACTGCAAAGGGGATTGTTTTCCATCAGAAGACAATGAAGCAGAAGATCAAGAGGCATCAGATGAGCCTGCTAATGATCTTGGTCGGGCCATTGCTGACGCAAGGAGAGACCATGAAACTGAAAAGGAAAGGTTGAACTTCGATCAGATGTTAGAGGATCACAACAAATTTTTGTACCAATCTTGTGAAGATGGCCAGAAAAAACTAGGTAGCACACTGAAATTGTTGTAATGGAAGACAGAGAACGGTGTACCTGGCTCGGGGTTTGAAAAGTTGCTGAAAATAATTAAGAATCAGCTTCCAAGGGGTAACGAATTTCCCCCATGTACGAAGCGAAGAAGGTTGTCTGCCCTCTAGGATTAGACATGCAGAAGATACACGCATGCATTAATGACTGCATCCTCTACTGCGGTGAGTACGAGAATTTAGATGCATGCCCTATAGGATTAGACGTGCAGAAGATTCAGTACCATGCATTATCATGCTTGATTATTAGTTTAATCGAACTATTTTTCGATAAATGTTTGAAGCAGGAACCCAGAAATAACTTATGTGGATACTACGTCTGCGAGTTCATTCATGTGATGGCCTGTCACCGGGACGCGGAGACGTCTATACATGCCCTTCATGTACGTGAACAATATTTCACACTCTATTTTATTACCATCAATTGTATTGAGTTCCATTCATATATATTGATCTCCTTTTTTTCAATTAGATGGAACGAGTGCGAGACTCTCTCCTAGCGGTGGATCGCATCCGAGCAATTCGAGAGGAATTTGCGGGATTCTTAGTTAGGGAGGACATAGCTCCAACTGGATCATACCATCGGAAGTTCATACATGACATTAGGGATTTGAAATAGATATGGTAAAGAGGATTGGCTTTATATTGTAAATATGCATTACGTGTATTGTATTTCATTACGATGTATACATTTTCATGACGATGTTTGTGGTTTCTTAAATCATGTATGCATTGCAGATTTGAATAAATAACATATAACCCTGAAACTCTGCCGCGGCAGAGAAACGGCCAATTTCTCTACCGCGGCAGAGAAACGCTGCTCCATCCTAAACCCCTGTCACGGCAGAGAAACATCCATTTTCTTTGCCGCGGAAGAGACCATTTATTCCTGGTTCGTCTTACGAACCGGGTCCAACGGTCCTCCACCACTATCCCCACAGTCGCACCACGTGGAGGACCCTTTAGTCCCGGTTTATATTTGAATCGGGCCTAAAGGTAGAGGGCTTTAGTCTTGATTGTGCAGTCCCGGTTGCACAACCAGGAGTAAAGCCCCAAATGCACCGGGACTAAATCCATGTTTTCCACTAGTGTGTGTTTCACTCACATAATTGAAATGTGAGAAAAGAAGAGTTCGTGAGCAAACAAATCTATGGATCTCGTCACAAGAATAAGAGAAATGTCAACCGAAGCCGCATAAATAGATTCCGCAACACCTTGCAAAGTTGTGAGCTCAAAGAGATTTACCTCCAGTATAGGCGTTTCACTTGGTCCAATGAGAGAGATAGTCTGGCGATGAGCAAGCTTAACTTTTTATTTTGCAAAGCCGAGTGAAACATGCATCTTGATACCCATGTGCTTCGTGCCCTCCCTTGCGCGCTGTCCGGCTATTGCCCCCCTCCTACTCGCCGATTATTATGGGCCAAGAAGGCCTTGGAGTTTGAAATTTGAAAACATCTGGACTTGCCTTCCGGGGATTAGCGAGGTTGTCTAACAAGCTTGTTATGAGCCGACCAGTCAAATTGAGCCTTAACAAAAATATGTTAAAAAAACTTCGAAACACGGGTAAGTGCCTTGCAGCATGGAGCCACAAAATCTTGATAGAGGCCAAAGTGACCCTTCACGTGGCCGTACTAGTAATTCCTCAACTCTATATTGCCCAACAGAATCACACCTCTTGCCGCATGAGGAAGACCTTAGAGCATCCCTTAAAATAAGATTCATTAGCTTGCCTATCATCGAGTGGGAAAGAAAGAAAAAAGTTCAAAAATCTCTAACATCAAAGAGGGAGACACAAAGTCAAAAAAAATTCCCACTCGAGGGTGAATGCACAGAAGGAAGAATTGCATGCACCGGCTGAAGCATAACAACGGCTATGTCACCGAGCATGAGGAAAATGAAGAGATCATTCATAGACATTTTTCCTTGGTCATGGGGACGTGACCTTCTAGGATCCTTTGACCTTAATTGGGAGATCCTTCACTTCCTAGAGGCCGGTATGGAGAGCATTGATGTGCCATTCTCCATGGAGGAGGTGCTACAAGATATAAACCAAATGACCTTTGACAATGCGCCTAGACTGGATGGATTCACCAAGGAATTTTTCAAGAACTGTTGGAACATAATAAAAGACGATGTCATGGGGAGCCATTTACCATTTCAACAATTTCAATTTTGTGTACCTCCATGTGAGGTCGGCAAATATTCTGTTGTTGCAAAAATAATGAGGGGGCTTAGGATATCATAGATTTTAGGCCTATTTTGTTATTGAAAAAAACTATTTCTATCCGTCTTGCTCATCTCATGAATGACCTCGTTTCCAATGCTCAAAGTGCTTTCAGTAGGAGGATGAGCATCTGATACGTCTCCAACGTATCCATAATTTCTGATGTTCCATGCTTGTTTTATGACAATACCTACATGTTTTGCTCACACTTTATAATGTTTTTATGCGTTTTCCGGAAATAACCTATTAACAAGATGCCACAGTGCCAGTTCCTGTTTTCTGTTGTTTTTGGTTCCAGAAAGGCTGTTCGGGCAATAATCTCGGAATTCGACGAAACAAAGACCCAACATCTTATTTTTCCCGAAAGACCCCGAACACCGAAGGAGAGTCGGAGGCGGGCCGAGGGCCACAGCACCATAAGGCGGCGCCCTGGCTCCGGCCGCGCCACCTATGGTGAGGGGGCCCCAGTGCCCTCCGTCGCCTCTTCGCCTATAAGACCCCTTTCGACCTAAAAACGCGATACCGATTGAAGAAACTCCAAAGACTCCAGGGCGCCGCCATCGCAAAACTCCAGGGGACGAATCTGTTCCGCACGCGCCGGGATGGGAAGTGCCCCGGCCATCTCCATCGACGCCACCGCCTCCATCATGCTCCGTGAGTAGTTCCCCCATGGACTACGGGTTCTAGCTGTAGCTAGTTGGTATTCTCTCCCCCATGAACTTCAATACAATGATCTCATGAACATGCCTACATGATTAATAATCTTGATGTTCTGTCTTAATGCTATTTCATTCCTATCAATGGCCCAACTGTAATTTGTTCACCCAACACTTGTTATTGGAGAGTTACCACTAGTGTAGATAGCTGGAACCCCGGTCCATCTCGCATCATCATATACTCGTTCTACATGTCATTGGAAGTAGTGTCAACTATTTTCTCGTGCCATTGCTCTCATATTATTTATCGTTGCCGTGTTACCTATTAATGCTCTCATATTATCGCTGCTTTCACATCACCCCGTTACTAGTGCTTTTCCAGGTAGCTGAATTGACAACTCAGTTGTTAAGGCTTATAAGTATTCTTTACCTCCCTTGTGTCGAATCAATAAATTTGGGTTTTACTTCCCTCGAAGACTGTTGCGATCCCCTATACTTGTGGGTCATCAAGACTATTTTTCGCGCCGTTGCCGGGAGGCATAGCTCTACTCATAAGTTCACCAGTACAGTACTCTCTCTCTCTCTGTTTTTGTTTTATTTTATTTTGTTTTGCTTAGTTTACTTTTGTCTAGTTTATTTGTGCTTAGTTTATTTCTGTCTAGTTTTATTTTGCTTAGTTCACTTTTGTCTAGTTTATTTTTGTCTTGTTTTATTTTCCCTATATACCCGAAAATCCATAAAACTTTGAAAAACCTAAAAATTAAAAACTGCTATTATGGGAGAACCTACAACCTATTTGAAGCTTATAGCATTATATAATAATTATAGAGAATCAAGAACGGGAAAAGTTATGAGTTGTGATAGAAAAATTAAATACAATTGCTAAAATCTTGCTTAAACGCCATGATATAAACTGTTGCTCTAAACAGGATACTAAACATCTTAAATTTCAATGTGGCTTTAGTCAGGAAGTTTTAATTAAGAACTATAATTGGAATAGCTATATTCATTTTGGGTTCGAAGAGGTAGAACAATTTGTCTTATTTATGGGAGCCTTTGAGATAGAATCATTCATGTCTAAAAATTATGAAACTTGTGCTGTTTGTAAGGACCTTAAAGATTATGTCTCTTCTATCCTTAATTTTTGCATAGAAAGCTACAGTGATAATCCTTATATCATTGATTATAAAGAGAGACTCATTAATGCACAAGAATGCACTCACAATTTGCAGGAACCAGTGGAAGAAGAAATTGATGAACCTGAAAGCTCATTGGATGAAAAAGAGGAGGAAATTGATGAACCTGAAAGCTCATTGGATGAAAAAGAAGAGGAGAGTGATGAACAAAAGGAGGAAGAATGGATTAGCTACCCATGCCAACCTTCTAATGAGAGTAACTCTTTATGTCTTACACTATTTGATTGTCCTCCATGCTTACCGAAAGAGGATGAATGTTATATGCCTGTGGATTCTCTTGAAATATTACCTATGAGTAAAACTTGTGAGAATAATTATGCTATTGTTATCTATGATAATCCATGCTATTTCTAAAAATGTTATGATAATGCTTTGTTTGTGCCTGATGTCGAAATGCATGGTACAAAAGAGTTTTGCTTGGCAAATGTTTATGATAAATCTCCAGATGATGGTCCTATGTTACTTGATAATATTAATTGTACTACTAATGAAAATGGGATTTGAGAGTTCTTGACTTTATCTATGAGTCCCATATCTTTTGAGATTGATCAATCATCTTGTTATATTATTGATAAAAGTGGGTTTGAAAGTTTTAATCCTATTATTTCTGAGCTTGATAAAAATTATGTGTTTGTGAATCATGAAAAGTATGCTTTATGTGATAGTTATATTGTTGATTTTATCCATGAAGCTACTGAAAATTATTATGAGAGAGGAAAATATGGTTGTAGAAATTTGCATGGTACTAAAACACCTCTCTATATGCTGAAAATTTTGAAGTTACTCTTGTTTTATCTTCTTATGCTTGTCACTTTGTTCTTCATGAATTTATTTGTGTACAAGATTCCTATGCATAGGAAGTGGGTTAGACTTGAATGTGTTTTGAACTTGCTTTTTGATTCTCTCTTTTGCTTCAACTCTCACCCTTATGTGAGCATCATTAAAATTGTGAGCCCATCTTAATGGCTATAAAGAAAGCACTTCTTGGGAGATAACCCATGTGTTTATTTTGCTACTGTTTTGTTGTGTCTTGGAAGTTGTTACTACTTTAGCAACCTCTCCTTATCTTTATTTTATTGCAATATTGTGCCAAGTGAAGTCTCTAATAGAAGGTTGATACTAGATTTGGATTTCTGCGCAGAAACAGATTTCTATCACGAATCTGGGCAGATCTCTCTGTAGGAAACTCGAAAAATCTGCAAATTTACGTGCGTGATCCTCAGATGTGTACGCAACTTTCATTAGTTTTAAGTTTTCTGATTTGAGCAACGGAAGTACCTCGTAAAAATTCGTGTTTACTGGCTGTTCTGTTTTGGCAGATTCTGTCTCTGTTTTTGCATTGTCTCTTGTGGACTTTAAGTGAGGCTTTCTAGACGTGGAGAGCTGTAGCTAATGTTTTATTGAGTTCATGCAATGTGTCACTATAGGACTAAAGTGGATTAAAGTTTTTTGAGTACTAACCCTCTAATGAAGTTTATGAGAAGTTTGGTGTGAAGGAAGTTTTCAAGGGTCAGAGAGAGGATGATATATGATCAAGAAGAGTGAAAAGTCTAAGCTTGGGGATGCCCCGTGGTTCATCCCGAATATTTCAAGAAGACTCAAGCGTCTAAGCTTGGGGATGCCCAAGGCATCCCCTTCTTCATCAACTTATCAGGTTTCTTCTATTGAAACTATATTTATATTCGGTCACATCATATGTGCTTTACTTGGAGCATCTGTTTGTTTTTGTTTGTGTTTGAATAAATTCGGATCCTAGCAAACCTTGTGTGAGAGAGACACGCTCCGCTTTTTCATATGAACAATGGTGTTCTTAGCTTTATTTTAATGTTCATGGTGGAGTTGAAAACCACTGCACTTATTGTTATTTGGTTTGAAGCAGAAAATGCTTCATATTGTCTTGGATAATTTGATACTTGGCAATTGTTTTGAGCTCTCAAGTAGATCATGTTTCTCTTGCATCATGTAGTTTAAACCTATTAGTGGAGAAATATCGTAGAGCTTGTTGAAAATTGGTTTGCATGATTGGTCTCTCTAAGGTCTAGATATTTTCTGGTAAAAGTGTTTGAGCAACAAGGAAGACAGTATAGAGTTTTATAATGCTTGCAATATGTTCTTATGTAAGTTTTGCTTTACCGGTTTATACTTGTGTTTGCTTCAAACAAACTTGTTAGCCCAAAGCCTTGTACTGAGAGGGAATGCTTCTCGTGCATCCAAAACCTTGAGCCAAAAACCTATGCCATTTGTGTCCACCATATCTACCTACTATGTGGTATTTCCTGCCATTCCAAGCAAATACTTCATGTGCTACCTTTAAACAATTCAAAAGCTATCATCTCTTATTTGTGTCAATGTTTTATAGCTCATGAGGAAGTATGTGGTGTTTTATCTTTCGATCTTGTCATTTACTTTTAAGACTTTCACAATGGACTAGTGGCTTCATCTCGCTTATCCAATAATTTTGCAAAAAGAGCGGCAATGGGGTTCCCAGCCCCAATTAATTAACTTTCATTAATAATTCTCTTCACGTGTTTTGCCCTGATCTATCGGTAAGCAACTTAATTTTGCAAATAGACACTCCTCCATGGTATGTGAATGATTGGAAGGCACCCGAGGATTCGGTTAGCCATGGCTTGTGTAAGCAAAGGTTGGGGGAGTGTCATCTAATAAATAAAACTAAAGTACATGTGTAAACAAAAGAGAAGAGGGATGATCTACTCTGGTAGAGATAACGTCCTTCATGGGAGCCGCTCTTGAAAGTCTGGTTGATGAGGTAGTTAGAGTGCCCACTACCATTCGTTGACAACAAGAAACACCTCTCAAAACTTTACTTTTATGCTTTCTATATGATTTCAAAACTTGAAAAGCTCTAGCACATGATTTTATCCCTACTCTCCTCTGGGAAGGGCCATTCTTTTACTTTTATGTTGAGTCAGTTTACCTACTTCCTTCCATCTTAGAAGCAAACACTTGTGTCAACTGTGCATTGATTCTTACATACTTGCTTATTTGTATTCATCATATTACTTTGTGTTGACAATTATCCATGAGATATGCATGTTAAAAGTTGAAAGCAACTGCTGAAACTTATATCTTCCTTTGTGTTGCTTCGATGCCTTTACTTTGAATTTATTGCTTTATGAGTTAACTCTTATGCAAGACTTTTGATGCTTGTCTTGAAAGTACTATTCATGAAAAGTTTTGCTATATGTTATCTATTTGTTAGCAACTATAGATCATTGCCTTGAGTCACTTCGTTCATCTCATATGCTTTCCAATAGTATGATTAAAATTATGTTGGTAGCATGTCACTTCAGAAATTATTCTTTTATCGTTTACCTACTCGAGGCGAGTAGGAACTAAGCTTGGGGATGCTTGATACGTCTCCAACGTATCCATAATTTCTGATGTTCCATGCTTGTTTTATGACAATACCTACATGTTTTGCTCACACTTTATAATGTTTTTATGCGTTTTCCGGAACTAACCTATTAACAAGATGCCACAAGGCGGTTCCTGTTTTCTGTTTTTGGTTCCAAAGGCTGTTCGGGCAATATTCTCGAATTCGACGAAACAAAGACCCAACATCTTATTTTTCCCGAAGACCCGAACACCGAAGGAGAGTCGGAGGCGGGCCGGAGGGCCACCAGACCATAAGGCGGGCGGACCTAGGCTCGGCCGCGCCTATGGTGAGGGGCCCCGTGTGCTCCTCTGCCGCCTCTTCGCCTATAAGACCCCTTTCGACCTAAAAACGCGATACCGATTGGAAAGACTCCGGCGGCGCCGCCATCGCAAAACTCCAATTGGGACAGACTCTCTCCACGCCGCCGGACGGAAAGTGCCCCGGAAGCCATCTCCATCGACGCCACCGCTCCATCATGCTCCGTGAGTAGTTCCCCCATGGACTACGGGTTCTAGCTGTAGCTAGTTGGTATTCTCTCCCCCATGAACTTCAATACAATGATCTCATGAACATGCCTACATGATTAATAATCTTGATGTTCTGTCTTAATGCTATTTCAATCCTACCAATTGCCCAACTGTAATTTGTTCACCCAACACTTGTTATTGGAGAGTTACCACTAGTGTAGATAGCTGGGAACCCCGGTCCATCTCGCATCATCATATACTCGTTCTACATGTCATTGGAAGTAGTGTCAACTATTTTCGGTGCCATTGCTCTCATATTACATCGCTGTTGTGTTACTACTACGATCTCATATTATCTGCTTTCACATCACCCCATTAGTGCTTTTCAGCGGCTGAATTGACAACTCAGTTGTTAAGGCTTATAAGTATTCTTTACCTCTCCTTGTGTCGAATCAATAAATTTGGGTTTTACTTCCCTCGAAGACTGTTGCGATCCCCTATACTTGTGGGTCATCAGCAATCCATGATAAGTATGTGCGCAATCTTGCTAGAAGACTTCACAAAAGAAAAATCCCAAAACTCCTTTTCAAGCTTGATATTCGCAAAGCATTCGAATCGGTGAGATGTGAGTTCATCCTTGAGATATACATATAAGAGACATGGTCTCCCACCTAATTCTGTGCGTGGATTTTCGGTTTGTTTTGCTCCTCATCTTCAAGAGTCCTACTTGATGGGATCACAAACTCCCCCATCAAGGAGATCTGCTTTCCTCACTCCTTTTCGTGCTTGTCATTGACATACTCTAACAAATCTTCGAGTAGGCCACCAACCTTGAGCTACTACACACGATTAAAGGGAGAGAGCCACCCATAGAACCTCTCTATATGCTGACGATGCGGCGGTTTTTGTGGTACCAATCAAATAGGACATTCAAAATCTTTCCAATATCCTTGCGCTGTCTGGGGAAGTATCTGGACTTGAAAAAATTCTCAACAGATCATGGTGGTGCCCATATGTTGCCAAGAGATTGTCATTGAGGAAGTTCTAGAGGGGATGTCCGCAATTTTTGCCTCCTTTCCCATTGAAATATCTTGGGCTCCCTCTTTCAATATGCCAACTCAAAAGAGTGGACTTTCAACCACTTGAGGATAAGATGGGAAGTAGGCTTGTCACCTGGGATGGAAAGACCATCAACTTCACTAGAAACGAGACCCTTGTAAAATCCGTTCTCACCTCTCAATCCATTTTTCACCTAACACTGCTCAATATACCTCCGGGCTGCCTCACAAGCACGAACAAGATTGAGCGTGATTTACTTTGGGTCAGCATTACGAAAGTTATTGTAGGGAAGCACAAGATGAAGTGGGAGGTCGTTTGTAGGCCTACCCATCTAAGCGCACTTGGTATTCTCCACATTGAGAAGTTTGCACGTGCTCCATGTTGATATGCCTTGGTATGAATGGAAAGAGCCCAAGAGACTATAGGTGGGTTGGGCACCCCTTGTGACGAGATTGATATGGACCTCTTTGATGCTTCTACCACCATCTCTATTAGAAATGGGAAGATTCACCTTTTTGGGAGTCCCCATGACGTGGGCATACCCTGTCGGGTACCCACCATTGACAGACATGGTGTAGTCCAACTAGAGGCCCATGAAGCCCGGGATGCATTAGCAGCCGAAACCCTAGGAACTTGGCATGCGATAGAAGAACTAGCCCATACAAGAGAGCCCTAACATGTAACCGACCCGCAGTCCTGAGAGATGGCTCCCTTTATAAAGGCTAGGAAGGATCGAAGTGGAGGAGGATACACAATCTAGAGAGAGCACCATATCCATCATGGTGACATTCTAACCCTAACCGTAATCAATCAAGAACAGACAAGAAGCACATAGGGTTTTCCCTCTTGGGGCATGAAGCTAGGTAAATCGTGTCCCTTGTGTTGTTTGTACGCCGATGAAACCACCAGTGTGCCTTCTCCCCTAAAACCCAAGTCCGTAATACATGGGCGTTGTCGTGGTACCCCCACGTTAATTGGCACCATTTGTGAGAAACTTGTGCGCTGGAGTCATGGCTTCTTTGGCTCCGAACTTTACGATCTACGACTCGACAGTCGAGGGGGAATAGATCTGCTTTGGGTCTTTCACCTTCACGCCGCACTCGCTGGCCCAACGAGCGTCCTTCAGCTCCTTTCACGAGGGACTCGATCTGGGGCTCAGTGATCTGCGGTTCCACGTCAGATCGGTGGGCACCCTTCGACTCCCGGATCCGATCCGTTCGGCAAGAACGAAATCGACATCAACATCGCTCATCTCGGCATCCCATGTGTCGTCCTGTGTCAGCTCCTCAAGTGAGCTGAAATCTACCCCAACTTCGATGTAATGCGTCGACTGCGACGCCCACCATATCGTGGTGTCCAAACGATCTTGCATGGGACCACGATGACATATGTGAAGAGCATGAAAACTGCTACCGCAGAGCACCTTCACCACATTTCGTGGACTCGGTCGTTGAGCCAGGTACTAGCAACGAAAACGCGGATGGAAAAGGCAATCGAACTGTCATCGCCATCTCTAAGGAGGTGTGGGCCAAAGCGAAAAAGACGTAAATGATTCAACCCCTATCCAGGAAGGCTCGGCGCAGGCTGATGGCCTACCACAAGCTTCTTTGTCAAAAGCATCAAGCTTTGCTTAAAATCCAAGCGGGCCTTCTTGAGAGCTAGCGGCGTGCTGACAAGTCAAGTGTGCGACGTGCAGAAATATCTTCTCTCTGCTCTTATGCATCAAGGTGTGACAAGGTTACTGGCAGAGGTGGCACGCACAAGCGAGGCTCATGCCTACCTCGATCGCGTACGCGAGGGTGACAGGCGCGTACGCGAGAGTCAACCTTTACGGAAGACACGCTAGGTAAACTGGTGGCCAAGACGCCGCAAGGTGGCATCTTCGCGGCCACAACGTACTTGCTATCCAACCAACCTCCGGAGAATGATCCTCGGGCCGTGGTACACAGAGCGGCCAGCACAGACCTAGGTATGGTAGGACCGTAGGAGCAGTGCTCAAAACGGACGAGAACCGAGGAGCAGAAAAGGCAGTCGAACCACAGCGACACGACCACTCACCTCGACGAGGAAAAGGCTCGCCGCATCGCTAGCAAAGACACATCCTCCTCCTCCGGTAGTTCTACACACTTTGCATACATTCGAGTTAGGTATCGTTCTGGCAAGTAAGGTGTGCATAGTTGAAACAGGAACCCAATTCAATTAGCATTCAGCAAGGATATATCGATGCTGATCCAAAGAATATGAAAAAATGACAGTACTACGAAACCCACAACGAATATAAAATCGATACATTAACGCCTCCCTGCGATTCATACGGATGAAACCAACACCGCTGATACGATCCTAATGATTAGGGCCAAGTCAGGTAGCTAGGCAGCCGGCCGCCGTGCACGATGAAACACACATGCATGTATCCAGGATGCCACGCACTATTTGCCAGAACGCAGGACATGTTCCCCAGTGTCCACATAAGCTCAAAAATATGGATAAAGTGCACTTTTCCATGTGGCCCTCGCCATCCAGGCCGACTAGGCTGCATGCAGGTTCCCATCCATATATACGGAGCTAGCCCCAGGATAGAACAAGCGGCTGGGGCCGGGACTGGTGACCTGAATTGGTGCCCACATGGACAAATTAAGGAAAAGCGCAAGATAACCAACTCCATCAACGATAATTTGTTGGCCGGCACCGATCAATTAAGCTGTAAGCACATTACATGGCATATATGTTGCTTGGATATACACATGCTTGTGTTTTGTGCCCGTGTGTTTTCTTCTACCTTAAGTTCGCGGTGGGCCGTGTGATTTCGACAAAATGCAGCAATCACTTTCGAAAATTGATGGGCATGGATTTTGCAAAGGCGAGAGGTTTAAGTCCCGTATTCTCGACTATATCAGAAAAGAAACAATTTCGCATCGGTGAATTGACCTGTTCAAAATATCCATCGAAAGTGTGCAGGTTTATACTTGTCAAAAGGATGGGCTGCGAAGCCACCAATAAGAAATTCCTCATCATTCATGTTAACTCACACCAATATCTCCTTGCTACATGCTAGCTGATCCGTCCTAGACATGACCTGTTCTTAAATGCACATATTGGTAGAATGATTCCTTCACCGAAATATTACAAGTCGAATCGTTCGTTGTTTTATACTCGTATTAACTGTAATCTACACATTTGGTGCACCTAATATTATCTCTTCATTACTAGAACTTTCTCCTGTATACTACTAGAAAGCAGTTGCATAACCTGACTCGCCCTGATAGCAACAGCATATATACTGTTAACAGCCGGATCTGGATCCATATACTGAACATGCATGCAGTTGGATAGGATAGACTTGGTTTGTTCTTGAGGTTGTCAAGGAAGAACCACGCATGTTTACACCAAAAAGCTCACATGTATGGTGCGCTTTCTATGCCGTACGTACTGTTGTGTTTCCATGGTAATTTCTAAAAAAAAAATCTCTTTTGAAATTTGAAGGCTGATGATGGAGTCAAAATTAATCTCCTCCGAGAAAATAAGTCTAAAGGCTAGCTGAGTTTTTAAACGTAAGGACCTATACCCAGCTTTATAAAGAAAGCCACGGACAAAGGCTAGCTAAGAGGATCTGGTCTTCTTACGTACAGGATACGCATACAGCCATGCTTAATCAAAGTGGTTCAAGTAATTCTTTGGTACATGTGTGACCAACTCTTTAATAATTAGGTACACCAAAAACACATATTTTCTTATGATAACCCCAGTTACTGATTTCCCACAATATATCCATAAAAGTAGTGACACATAAAATAAGAGTAATTAGTTGTATATCCGGATAGGAGACAGTAAAATATAGTGACAAATTAGGGAGGCTTCTGTCTCGCCGCAAAGCACTTTAGAGCGATCGTGATTGCATACATAGCCAAAAATATTTTCTTACTACATGCCACTTCAAGATATAAAAACAACAAAAACCAACAAGACCGTAGCGTCAATTCTTCTCACGGAACTACGGAAGTCACGTCGATTTCAAGAGAAATTTTTTTTTGGCACCAACATGAGTGCAACATCAATTCTTCTTACGAAAGTTGTGTCGCCTTCAAGATAAGAAAATAAACCAATGTCAACAAATATCTACTGTCAATTCTTCATACGTTAGCCAGCCGTGTCGGGTTCCCGAGAACACAATCCTTCCGTGAAAAAACCCGACACCGAATGTCGTTGAGTAAGCATATCCGGTACATACACGGCGCGACCACAATTGACCTAAAAACTTCACTGTCATGGTACATCATGCCTAGAGTCCTAAATTCAAACTTTATTATTTCTTAAGTTATTTGGTGCTACTACTCTGAATTATCCCCCAACCTGCAACTGCAACAACGTAGTGTACCGGATAACCTCTGGCCACCAGACACTGCTGAGACGGGTGACGCATGCAAACGGCCTAGGTAGTCAATCGCAAGAGGCTAAATAAATGTCGCTGGAGACGTTGGGCCTGCGCTCACGAGTGGATTGGACCAAACTCTGTCTCCTCGGATCCTATATAAGGGGCAGGCCACCGGTGGTGGCTTCAGCAGAAAACAACCAAGGAGAGCTTTAGAGTGAGGAAGAAAGACGTCTTGGTCTTGGTATCACACATATACACACCCTCGAGCCACATAGACAGAGAGAGTCTACCAATGGCGAGCCAAGGTGTTGCCTCCATGTTCGCTCTCGCAATGCTCCTCGGAGCCTTCGCCTCCATCCCACAAAGTGATTCCCCTTCTTCATCCTCCTCTTTTCTTCCCTTTCTCCCTCTCACGATTGGGTAGAGTATTTTTATGCAAATTTCATCAAGAGTTGCATTAGCTAGCTTGGTGTACGCATGGTCATCACATATGTTTCTCTCACCAACGTCACAAACCTTCTTCTTGTTAGATATACGGTGCTCTCCTTTAGGTGCACGTCGCTTTCTTCCTGCGTTTTATTCTGCCCGCGCTATCAGCCGCATGGTAAAGCCTAGACGGCGCCCGGCAGTCTCATTCTCTGTCTTGGTGCATCTATTACTGCATGAGACAGTGTATAACCCTTTTAAAAACAAAACTGATGACGGTAAATTTTGAAAAACGACTTGGTTCAAAATATCAGTAAACTTGAATTTTATTTGCTGCCGGATCACATCTGTTTCCAGTTTCCATTTCCTTTAGAAATAAAAAGTAGCTGATCAAAAAACTTGCACCCCATGCACCCAGAAGCTGCACCTGCAATATTGACTATTTTTTCTGTGGGAAAATATTGTACAACAAGTATACGTTTTCCACAACGAAAGTAATATATATCTTAAACGCACTGAAAATGATATTTCTGGATAGCTAGTTTCAACACTTAATAAACTATAAAAATACAAATATTTGAGTTGGTTGAGAAACCAAATTTATTGTGTGGAAAATGAAGCATTTCTCAACCATACACAAACCAGCAAACTAATAAAGCTTGCATATGAAGTCTCGACTTGTCTGGTGAGCATGCATGTCAGCTCAATGGCCGCTTCCTTCAACCAACTTTTCCAAAGTCATGGGTTTAACTAACTAGTTATGTATAGCTAAGAGTCTAAGACAGAGTCTCTTTCTCTAGTGCCATGCTAATTTACCCATACGTTTTTTCCATATCTTCCATTGATGCAAAAGTTGTGCACACTGACTGGGCAGGGCATGCAGTTCGAGTGTGTCCTACCACTGTTGACAGGAGTCACACCAATTGGTTAATGGTTTTGTTCTCTGATTAATTGGGTGCAACAACTGCATAACCACCCGTCGCTAACCCTCCTTTTCTTCTTCTTCCTTGGGTTCGCGGCCGGTCTCATCTTGACGTTTTTTCAGCGATGTGGCACCGGCCGGCTACTCCAGTGTGGTCGTACTCATTCGAGCTAAGCTAGTGGTGCTGCTACTGTTTCATTCTTTAAGCTTGATGAAAATGATTGCGCAAGGTCGCCCGCCGCTAGCTAACTCAATAGCTTTGCCAGTGTTGTCAATTTGTCATCGATCATGCTGCCAAAGTACAAGTGGTACAACTTGTCAGTAGCCACAAAGTAAACCCAGGTTCCTGTTGGTCTTTCAGAGTTTGGTCTACCTGGAATGGTTGAAGAGAATTATGCATGATAGTATGGTATAATTCTCCCCGTTCCATAATTCTTGTGGGCCGTTTTCGTAGATTTACATGTATCTATTCATTAAATATGTTTAATTAGATACATCTAAAATTAGCAACAACAAATATGAAATGGAAATAGTAGTAGAATGAAAACCTGCATTCTGTTTGTCTAGTATGATCAATGAAAAAAATAGCGCGCTAACACAAATAGCGTGGGCCTCAGAAAAACGCTATAAACGCTATAGCGTACTATTTTACAAAATAGCGTTTAACAAAAAATATGAAAATTCAGGATTTCACCATCTATATAATAATAGATATAGCACTCTGCAGCTATAAAATCTCGGATATGATATTTTGCAGCCAAACATCAACCAGAGATAGTTCACATAGTCCTTAACTTGATATGACATAGTCTCAAAATCACAAACCATAGTTCATATTCACATTGCCCCGAACTAGAAGGATTGAAGGAGGGGAACGGAGGCACGGGGTGAAGGCGTGAAGGTGAAGCTAGGCGTGGCCGCTTACCACCGATTGATAGAGGAGAAGGGGCGGAGCTGCGCCGTCATGTCGTCGCCTGCCGGGCAGAGCAGGTGACAAGGAGTTGGGGAGTACGCGATCTGAGTTTCTTAGTCTAGGGTTGCCTGGATTAGGGATTTAGGATACGCAAGTGGGTCAAAATATGGAATGAGCTACTAAAAAGATATTCTGCAAAATAGCGTGCTATGCGGAATAGCGAATAGCGCCAAATAGCGTGAAATAGCGCGTCTTTAGCGCGTAGCGTCATAGCGTGCCTAGAATGCATAACGTAGCGTTCAACTCGCAAATACGCTATAGCGCCGCTATTAGCGTGAAATAGCGCGCTATTTTTTTCGTTGAGTATGATTAGTTAAGTTGCCTATGCTAGCTAGACCGTTAATTGGGGCGTAGCTAGGAGCAGCCCCTGCAGGGGGCCGGCATGCATGCACGCATGGCGATCGATCGACATCCATGATATGTGGACTATCCAACGGCCGTGCTGCTGACGTTGGACCAGAAACTAAGTTTGTCCCAGCATCTACGTATGACCTCTCCATACTCTCCTGCTCCCGTGACACTAAATACTTTTTTGCAAATTTAATTAAAATATAGTCTAAAATGTGTCTAGATTTATTCATCCCGTAACAAATATTTAGAGGTAGAGGCATCATCTGTACGGTTCTAACCGCATGTGTGTGGTCGACCTCTCAACTTTCCTGCTATACTGGCCCATTTACTAAATACTCCAGCAATATATAAAAGGATGTCAAATATTTATCTAAATTTGTATGTATCTATAAACCAAAGTGTGTCTAGATACATCTAAATTTAGACAAGCTTACCACATCCTTTGATGAAACGATGATTGCATATTATTTTCTCAGGCGACTCTTCGAATAAATTATGCATAGCTGCCATAATTTGGGTATAGTTAGTTGGTAAACCTAGCAAGTCAGATAGACCTAGGTTAAATTTCAGTAAACCAAGCTAGTCAAAAGTTCATTCCTACCTTTAAGGTTGTCCCTTGGTCACGAAACTAGCCATATAGTCCAAAGATATATATTTATCCCAGCCAGTTCCTTTCCTACTGAAGTCGTCGTAGAAACTAGCAAGTGATAAAAAAAAAATTATAAAATAGCTGATAATAAACCACTAAAGTCTAGTTATTAGAGAGATAAAATATGAGAAGCTAGCTAGGAGCTTCACGCATGCATGCATCCATCCAAAGTTTCAGTTAAACGTCCTTTTCTGGGAGTTAGTATTATCCCTCGACAACAGATCAAAAAGGACATCGCCGCCATTCTTGCTTATTTGCACACCCGTTAGTTTCTTTTCCATTTATTCTTCCGTCGCCGTCACCAAGAGAGAAAAATTTCATGGCAATGGAACAGTATCTTCGAGTAGTAGTAAATAGTTTTGCATACAGTTGTAAATAATTTTCTGAAGATTATAGTTATCTAACGGATGTTACCTCTTCACAAGTGCAGGCGTGGAGTCCATCGGAGTGTGCTACGGCATGAGCGCCAACAACCTGCCGGCGGCGAGCACCGTGGTGGGCATGTTCAAATCCAACGGGATCAACTCTATGCGGCTGTACGCGCCGAACCAGGCGGCGCTCCAGGCCGTCGGAGGCACGGGCGTCAACGTGGTCGTCGGCGCGCCCAACGACGTGCTCTCCGCCCTCGCTGGCAGCCCCGCCGCCGCCGCCTCCTGGGTGAGGAACAACATCCAGGCGTACCCCAAGGTGTCCTTCCGGTACGTCTGCGTCGGCAACGAGGTCGCCGGCGGCGCCACCCAGAACCTCCTTCCTGCCATGAAGAACGTTCAGGGCGCGCTGGCGTCGGCCGGACTGGGCCACATCAAGGTGACCACGTCGGTGTCACAGGCCATCCTCGGCGTGTACAGCCCGCCCTCTGCCGGCGCCTTCACCGGCGAGGCGAACGCGTTCATGAGCCCCGTGTTGCAATTCCTCGCCCGCACCGGCGGGCCGCTCATGGCCAACATCTACCCGTACCTGGCCTGGGCCTACAACCCCAGCGCCATGGACATGAGCTACGCGCTCTTCACCGCCTCCGGCACCGTGGTCCAGGACGGCGCCTACGGGTACCAGAACCTGTTCGACACCACCGTGGACGCCTTCTACACGGCCATGGCCAAGCACGGAGGCAGCGGCGTGAAGCTGGTTGTTTCGGAGAGCGGGTGGCCGTCGGGCGGCGGCCAGGCGGCGAACCCGGCCAACGCCAGGATCTACAACCAGTACCTGATCAACCACGTCGGGCGCGGCACCCCGCGGCACCCGGGCGGCATCGAGACCTACGTCTTCTCCATGTTCAACGAGAACCAGAAGGACAACGGCGTGGAGCAGAACTGGGGGCTCTTCTACCCGAACAAGCAGCACGTCTACCCCATCAGCTTCTGATCGATCGACCGATCGATCACAGGTAGCTGCTGGACACCGTATGTCCGTACGCGCGTGTACATGCGTATAAGAGCATGTAGACGTACTTATGTGCACATTATGTATTTGTACAATACAGGGGCTTGGATCCATGCGACCACTGAGATAGTATATACAATACTACTAGCTCAGATCGATGCGTACGCTATAGTAGTGGTTTGGTACGTAGTATACTAGTAATCTAGCTAGTACGTATACGATTACGATTGAAGGGAAGCAAATGTAAACGCTCCCTTTTCTCGTAGAGCTTGATCGATAAGGATATGTGTATGTAGCTAGGTTTTTTTAGTGCAGGATCTACGTTTCATTTTTTTTGATGAAACTTTGGTCGAAGAATAATATCAGAAATTTCGGGGAGGACCGAAATGCTATTGTATATTATACACCGCGCGAGTATATATGTCTGAATAACAATTTGTTAGATTATTAGGCAATTTGCGAGTGAGTTTAATTATAGAAAATAGTATGGCATATGCACTAGCATAGTTTTTTGTCGACAAAGGGAATATATATTAATATCAAAAGATATCAATTACACCCAGCCTCTGCAACAATGCCTCACCCTAGTGGCAGTACGGATGCACACAACCAAAAAAGAATAAAGAAAACTAACAAATAAAAGTCCTGCTACAGCATTCCTGACCTAGCAACAGCAATAAAACCACCACCGTGACAACACCTGAAATACAGACTCTCCAAAAGCGACGCCTCCAAGAAGGGAACAGTGCACCAGCGATATCGTCACCCAACCAAAGGTCTTAGGTTTTCACCCTGAAGATAGTCTCCACTCTCAAAACAATGCCTCCAACAAGGTCATTGTCAGGCACAACCAATTAAGGCCAGACCTTGTGTTTTCACCCTGAGAGGTAAGACTCGTAACTTCACCTGTGCTGCCGCCCCCACTTGCATACCACTGCTGCGGAGCTCGGAACGCCAAACAAATCCCTTAGCATCATGGAGACTCGAACCTCCTTTAGCCAGTCCACCAATCTGGCCTTCATGATATTCCTTCTTCCGACTTCACCATGGACCAAAAAGACACCTGATGTCAACACATAATAGAGCTTCGCGCCGCTCCCTCTGGAACCAAACGATCGGAATAAAAACATGGGTGCGGGCGACCGAATCTCACCCGATCCAGCAAACTCCAGGCAAAAGATGCATTGTTCCATTCGTCGGCGGAGCTTTCCGGAACTCATCTCTCCAGCCAGATCAAGGCAAACTGACATCCGGTAGATCTTCATCTTCGCTTGTGAGAAACCCGAGGACCGCCACCAAAAACAAAGCAAGACCAGCAGCCCCCACGCCACCCTAGTCCCTCCTGCCGGATCACTAGGGAAGAAGACGGCGGCGCGGATCATGCGTACCACCGCCGAACCGCCGCCGGGGGCGGAGGCCGCCAACGCTTCACCCACTCCACCATGGCTATCGACGAAGGGCTGATACGCGTAGATGCACACGTCCGTTGGGAACCCCAAGTGGGAGGTATGATGCGTATAGAAGCAAGTTTCCCTCAGTATGAAACCAAGGTTATCGAACCAGTAGGAGCCAAGAAGCACGTGAAGGTTGTTGGTGGAGGAGTGTAGTGCGGCGCAACACCAGTGAAACCGGCGCCAACGTGGAACCTGCACAACACAATCAAAGTACTTTGCCCCAACGTAACGGTGAGGTTGTCAATCTCACCGGCTTGCTGAAAATAAAGGATTAAGCGTATCGAGTGGAAGATGGTGTTTGTTTGCAAAGAACAAAAAACAGAGAATGTATTCAGATGTAAAAGAATGGACCGGGGTCCACAGTTCACTAGAGGTGTCTCTCCAATAAGATAACTAACATGCTGGGTGAACAAATTACAAGCGGGCAATTGACAAATAAAGATTCAATACATATCAATGATGATTACTATGTGATTTAATCAGGGCATTACGACAAAGTACATAGACCGCTATCCAGCATGCATCTATGCCTAAATAATCCACCTTCAGGTTATCATCCGAACCCCTTCCGGTATTAAGTTGTAAACAACAGATAATTGCATTAAGTATGGTGCGTAATGTAATCAACACAAATATCCTTAGACAAAGCATCAATGTTTTATCCCTAGTAGCAACAACACATCCACAATCTTAGAACTTTCTGTCACTGTCCCAGATTAAATTGAGGCATGATCCCACTATCGAGCATAATTACCCCCTCTTGGAGTTACAAGCATCAACTTGGCCAGAGCCTCTACTAGCAACAGAGAGCATGCAAGAACATAAACAACACATATATGTTAGATTGATAATCAACTTAACATAATATTCTATATTCATCGGATCCCGTCAAACACAACATGTAGCATTACAAATAGATGATCTTGATCATGTTAGGCAGCTCACAAGATCTAAACAATGATAGCACAAGCGGAGAAGACAACCATCTAGCTACGCTATGGACCCATAGTCCAAGGATGAACTACTCACGCATCAATCCGGAGGCGGGCATGATGATGTAGAGCCCTCCGGTGATGATTCCCCCTCCGGCAGGGTGCCGGAGGCGATCTCCTGAATCCCCCGAGATGGGATTCGCGACGGCGACGTCTCTGTAATGTGTTCCGTATCGTGGCTCTTGGTACAGGGGGTTTCGCGACGAAGACTATTTGTAGGCGGAAGGGTAGGTCAGGGGGCGACGCGAGGGGCCCACACACTAGGCCGGCGCAGCCAGGGCTTGGGCGCGCCGCCCTGGTGTGTGGCCGCCTCGTGCCCCACTTCGTTTCCTTTCGGTCTTCTAGAAGCTTCGTGTAAAATAGGACCTCGGGCGTTGATTTCGTCCAATTCCGAGAATATTTCCTTACTAGGATTTCGAAACCAAAAAACAGAAAACAGAATGGCACTTTGGCATCTTGTTAATAGGTTAGTGCCGGAAAATGTATAATAATGCTGTAAAGTATGTATAAGACATTCAAGTATTGTCATAAAGTAGCATGGAACATAAGAAATTATAGATACGTTTGAGACGTATCAAGCATCCCCAAGCTTAGTTCCTCGAGTAGGTAAACGATAACACAAATAATTTCTGAAGTGACATGCTACCAACATAATCTTGATCAACATTATTGTAAAGCATATGAGATGAGTGGAGTGATCTGAAAAAAAGATTGCTAACAAAGATAATGACTAAACAAATGAATCATATAGCAAAACTTTTCATGAATAAAACTTTCAAACAAGTATCAATAAGACTTGCATAAGAGCTAACTCATAAGCAATAAATTCTAAGTAGAATGCATTGAAGCAATTGCTTTCAACTTGTAACATGTATATCTCATGGATATTTGTCAACATAGAGTAATATAACAGGTGCAATAAGTAAACATGTAAGAATCAATGCACACAGTTAACACAAGTGTTTGCTTCTAAGATAGAAAGAAGTGGGTAAACTGACTCAACATAAAGTAAAAGAATGGCCCTTCGCAGGGAAGCATGGATTACTATTTTTGTGCTAGAGCTTTTGTTTTGAAAACATAGAAACAATTTTGTCAACGGTAGTAATAATTCATATGTGCTATGCATAATACTTCCTACAAGTTGCAAGTCTCATGCATAGAGTACTAATAGTGCTCGCACCTTGTCCTACTTAGCTCGGAAAACACGGATTATCATCGCATAACATATGTTTCAACCAAGTGTCACAAAGGGGTACCTCTATGCCGCATGTACAAGTGTAAGGAGAAAGCACGGATTGGATTTCTCGCTTTTAATTATTCTCAACTTAGACATCCATACCGGGACAACATAGACAACAGATAATGGACTCCTCTTTTAGTGCTTAAGCTTTCAACAACAGTTAATATTCTCATAAGAGATTGAGGTTGTATGTCCAAACTGAAACTTCCACCATGATACATGGCTTTAGTTAGCGGCCCAATGTTCTTCTCTAACATATGCATACTCAAACCATTTGATCATGAAATCGGACTTACTTCAGACAAGACGAACATGCATAGCATCTCACATGATATCCAACAAAGGTAAAGTTGATGGCGTCCCCAGAAACATGGTTACCGCTCAACAAGCAACTTATAAGAATTAAGACACATAACTACATATTCATCACCACAATAGTTTTTAAGCTATTTGTCCCATGAGCTATATATTGTAAAGATAAAGGAATGAAATTTTAAAGGTAGCACTCAAGTAATTTACTTTGGAATGGCAGAAAATACCACATAGTAGGTAGATATGGTGGACACAAATGGCATGGGTTTTGGCTCAAGGTGTTTGGATGCACGAGAATCATTTCCTCTCAGTACAAGGTTTGGGCTAGCAAGGTTGTTTGAAGCAAACACAAGTATCAACAGGTACAACAAAACTTACACAAGAACATATTGCAAGCATTATAAGGCTCTACACTGTCTTCCTTGTTGTTCAAACACTTTACCCGAAAATATCTAGACTTAGAGAGACCAATCATGCAAACCAAATTAAACAAGCTCTACGGTAGTTCTTCATTAATAGATTAAACTACATGATGCAAGAGCTTAAACATGATCTAATGAGAGCTCAAACAATTGCCAAGTTACCAAACCATATGCAGCATTTTCCGATTCCAACCAAATAGCAATTTAACGAAGCAATTTCAGCCTTCGCCATGAACATTAAAGCACAATTAAGAACACAAGTGTTCCATATGAAAAAGCGGAGCGTAATATCTCCAATATAAGGATGGTGGGATCCAACTTTATTCAAACCAAAACAAAAATAAAAGCAAACCAACGCTCCAAGTAAAGAACATAAGATGTGATGGAATAAAAATATAGTTTCGCTAGAAGTGACCTGATAAGTTGTCGATGAAGAAGGGGATGCCTTGGGCATCCCCAAGCTTAGATTCTTGAGTCTTCTTAAAATATGCAGGGATGAACCACCGGGGCATCCCCAAGCTTAGACCTTTCACTCTTCTTGATCATAGTATATCATCCTCTTCTCTTGACCCTTGAAAACTTCCTTCACAACAAACTTCAAGAAAACTCATTAGAGGGTTAGTGCATAATCAAAATTCACATATTCAGAGGTGACACAATCATTCTTAACACTTCTGGACATTTGTTGCCTGCCAAAACCCACCGGCGAGCAGTGGTTAAGCAGCACGAAGAGCCAGGAGGCTTCCAAGACTGCAGGGGGCCAGATTGATTCAATGCGCTCACAGCCGTCCAGATTGATTCCAGAGAGCGGCTCCTGGTCGTTTGCTTCCCAGATGTTCATGGCGGCCAAAGAGATTTCGATCGAATCATCTCGCATGAACAACCTCCACTTCATCTCCATCCCATTGTATGATGCACCATTGTGGATGGAATGCAACCGTTAGCGTGGATCCAATCCCTTCCTAGCAGGACAGCGTAGGTGCTTTTACTGTCGATGATGAAGAATGACGTAGGGATGGTCTTTCGGCCGATGGTCAAGTCAACGTTCAGAACACCCTTGGCTTCTGACGCTTGGCCGATGAAATCGCTTAGTGTAACGTTGGTCTTGATCAGATCTTCATTGGAACGTCCCAAACATCGCAACATGGAGTATGGCATTATATTGACTGCCGCTCCCGTGTCAACCAGCATCTTGCTGATAGGCTGCCCGTTGATATAACCTTTCAGGTATAGGGCTTTCAGATGCCTGTAGCTCCTCTCTCGTGGCTTCTCGAAGATAACTGGTCGTGGACCGCAGTCAAACTGTGCCACTGACACTTCCTCGTCTCTTGGAGCACAAAACTCGACGGGAGAATGAACACCATGTTTTATCAGCCGATGCCTCTCGCATCGGCTTTTTCTGCTTGGGTCGCCACACTTTCTTTGGTGGGCGAGCCTTGTCTCCAATGTTTGCTGAATTTTCACGGCCAAATCGGGCCGTGCTTTCTCAACTTGTACAGGTACTGCGCCTCGGCTTCCTCCAAGTTACGTAGCCGTTGCACTCTTCGCTTTTGGGAGTGGCTGAGTCCATCAGGACACCACCTTGGCCGATGATATCTATCTTCTTCCTCTGACTCCTCGAAGTCTTCATCTTGAGATGACTCAGCTCGTTTTTTCTGAGGTGGGAGAGGTCCTAGACGCTGAACACCGAAACTTCATTTGTTCCCTTCCTCTTCTGTCTACATTCTGGGCAGTTGCTGATTGTAGGCAATCGGCTCATTCCCGAGTCCCAGCAGTGTTTGAAGAAAGGACAGTTCCAATGCCTATCCATGTCCTCTTGCTCTCTTGACCTCCTCTAGCGTGACGCTCATACCCTTCGTATCGACGGTATTTCCGTTGTCTGCATCAGACCGACGATATCTATCATCATCTACGTCGTAGCGCCGACGTTGGTCATACTGCTGCTCATACTTGTTAAGGAGGTGTGCAGAGAGTGGTCGTTGATACCGCACGCTTCTCACTTCTTCATCAGTCAAATACCGTCTGTCATCATATTGGGGCCGGTCGCGTGGATCGGCCTCCTCTTTATCTTTGCCACGGGAGTGACTGCTCTCTGGCTTATCCTTGCTATGGCGATCCGCAAGCCCTGCCATGTTGATATCAAAAGAGAAACCTGGCTCGCGTCTTATGCAGTGACTGAGATCCACCATGTTGACGTCCGGAAACGGCTGCGTGTCAACTCTCATGGCAAACTGACCGAAGAGTAATCGGCCTTGTTCTATTGCCATTTGAATCTGACCGAGCAGGACTTTGCAGTCATTGGTGGCATGAGTGAACGTGTGATGCCATTTGCAGTATGGTCTGCCGTTCATCTCTTGTAACGTGGGGATTTTGTGGCCTTCGGGTAACTTCAGCTGTTTTTCCTTCAGCAGCAAATCAAAAATCTGCTCTGTTTTGCTTAAATCAAAGTCAAACCCTTTTGCAGGCCCTGGTTGTTTCACCCACTTGCAGGACACGGGTTTGCCCCCGAGTCCATTCAGCTACAGCGACTTCTCTTCTGCAGAATCTTCATCTTCTTCCATCTCGATCAGGGCGACACGCTTGAACTTGTCTTGGTACAACGGGTGGCGCTGTTCATACGATGTCAATTTCGAACCATGTGCGGTGAATTGCGCTTGGAAGGTCACATCCTTGGGCGGCGCTGACAGGCCTGCTATGCTCGACTGCTTCCTTCTCGGATAAACGAACCGAATAACATCGGTTCCGACGGTCCTCATGCGCTGGATGTATTCGGACACCGTTTCTCGCCTTTGCCGAACTCCGTGTCCGATCGGCAATGCCGCTCGTAGTTTCCGAATGATACTGTACGTGAAAATGCTCTTCCAGCTGCTTCCACATTCGAACCGAATATGGTGGCAACGAGGTATACCACCCAAAGGCCGGACCCGTGAGAGACTGTGAAAAGAACCTCACACGTAGCTCGTCTGAAGCTGATACCAAGCCCAACTGTGCCAAATATCGGCTCACGTGTTCAATTGAGCTGGTTCCTTCTGATCCACTGAATTTTGTGAAGTCGGGGAGCCGATACTTAGGCGGTAGCGGGATTAGGTCATACTCGTTGGGATACGGCTTGGAATAGCCGATCATTCTCTTCTTCGGCGGGATACCGAACTGGTCTCTCAAGATTGCGTAATCTGATCCACCGTAGGAACCTGCAGAGGTTGAGCTTTCATGACTTGTTCCGGTGGCATATTTAGCTAGCCATGCCTGTTTCTCAGCATCTGCTCCGAACTTCCTCCTGCTCCAGCCAACTACTCCCGGACCCCTCCCGCCGTAATCTGATTCGCCCAGTTAAGTCCGGCACGTACGTGCACACGTATCCATGTGGAATCTCCTTGGGCGGCTCATACAGGAATTGGTAATCGCCAGGATCGCCTCCAACCTTGTAGACGACGTACGCCGGTGAACCTTGTTGCTGTGGTGCTGTAAACGTGTATGGCAGTGGTGGCCTAGTGTAGAGCGGTATCTCTCCCTTGTGAGTTCCTAGAGCAGGTCCTGACGGAGAATACTGACGCTTCATGATTTCTTGCACCACATTAAGCGCAACACGCTCCAGAGTGTTCACCAGGCTCTCAGAATGCCGATGAAGAGAATGAGCAACGACATAGTTAATTTCCTGTCGCAGTGCTCTGGTACGTTCCTCCGAAGGGACAGATAGATCTAGTCCCTCTAACGTGCCTTCGGGTTGGAACCCTTTGAACCTAATCCCGTGCGAACGAGTCTTCGAAAGAGCCGATGAGATCGGCTTCGAAGGTGGCCTTGAGATCATCATATTTCTTCTTGTGCTCAACAGGCAGATCTTCGTACTTGATCGGTTCTTCCGCCATCTCGGATGTTGAGGTGGTTGTTGCGGAAGATTGTCCCACCGGGCGTGCCAGAATGTGTGCCAAAACCCACCGGCGAGCGGTGGTTAAGCAACACGAAGAGCCGGGAGGCTTCCAAGACTAGGGGCCCTGGTCCCTCGACGTCGTCCCGCAAATGTTCCGGCACACGTCCTAGCGGCAAGGGCGTGCCCGACCTATACCTGGTCGAAGGTGTTGGATTGCTTCGATTAGTTTCCTGCATGGCAGACACGTAAACATTAAATACGAGCCCGGTCGGCTCTCAGGTTGCCCTATGGATCGGCTCATAGAGCCGATCGCCCCATGGTTCACGTCGGGATAACGATGACATGAGGCTCCTGCTTGATCAATATAAAGCTAAACCAATCCACGACAGTTTAGGGTTTTCACCGCATGATCGGAACATCCTACGCGTATTTGAGCCTAATAGACACGAAAGATAATGGAAAACTAACCCTAAAAGAGGCCTAAAAACCAACATTAAGTTAATTCCCGGAACATCCCTCTTAGGACTAACAAACCATACCTTACGTACTACCGGATCGTTCAACCCGTTTGCAAGGCCTAACCATACAGATATTAAACCAATCCTTGAAGAATCAAGGAGCAACTATAACAGATTGGATCTACTAAATAACGAACAAGCGTGCTGCCCTCACACCTAGATAGGTATAAGGGCAGCTAGATATCGAGGGGCAGCATAGCTAAGCAAGCATGTAAAAGAAAAGCATCCATGCAAGCCCCAAAACACCTATGATAAATAGTGCTACTCGCCATCAACAACGCTTCAGCACGAGCAACACAAGGTAAACGAATAAACGTGTACTGCCTAGATCGCAAGATGCGATCTAGGCAGCATGATGTTTACCCGAAAACCCTCAAAGAAGGGGTGGCGATGCGCTGATTTGTGTTTGTTGTGAACGTGATTGTCCTCCTTTTTCGATAACCCTAGATACATATTTATAGTCCAAGGGACTTTCTAACTCGGCGTGCACCTAACCGTGCACGGGTTAAACTCTATCTTTTAATTCTAAACTAAGATGCAATCTACTATATTTACGATACACGGGCAATCTAGCCCAAACTCTTCGCGCAAGGCCGCTTCAAAGACGCTCCACGTGTATATCCTTCAAGCCCATCTTCACTTACGGCCCATCTCCTGATTTGGCCAAAATCCGTGATAACAACATTGCACAAAGCTTCTGAAAGTTAATGGAACAAAGAAACTCATTCAACATAGCAAAAGCGGCAATGCGAAATAAAAGGCAGAATCTGTCAAAAACAGAACAGTCCGTAAATATGAATAGGGCAGGGGTACTTAACTTGCTCAAATGGAAAAACTCAAAACTAATGAAAGTTGCGTACATATCTGAGGATCACGCTCGTAAATTTGCAGATTTTTTATATTTTTTTACAGAGAGCTCTGCGAGAATTCGTGACAGACAGCAATGCTGTTTCTGCGCAGCAATCCCAAATATAGCATCAACTTTAACATAGAAACCTTACTTGGCACAAAAACATGATAAGGAGAGGTTGCTACAGTAGTAAACAACTTCCAAGACTCAACAATACAGTAAATAAAATAAAACATGGGTTATCTCCCAAGAAGTGCTTTTCTTTAACGCCTTTCAGCTAGGCGCAGAAAGTGCAAATCAAGTAACATCAAGAGAAGAAGCATCAAAATCATTATTTTTCTTACAAACACAACTTGTTGCAGAGGGTACCTTAGATGCTCCATTATCTAAATTTCCTATGGTGGGGGGTTTTTATCAATTTTAGGCCTATAATAATTCTTTTGTTTAGGCACCTTAGAGGCATACATGAATTTTTGCTCTTTACCCACATAAGCTTTCTCCTTATACTTAAGAGAAGAAAAAGTTGAACCCAAGGTTCCCATAGCTTTTTCAAGTTCATCAATCCTATTGGTTTGATTATCATGGACAACACAAGTTCCTAGGACACTAATTCTTTCATCAATTCCATCTAAGGATTTATCAAGTTCATCAGTTTTATCAAGTAACATTTCCAACTTAGTTTCAATACTTGGAAAAATTTTCTCTATGGTTTCCAATTTTTTCATAACATCCTCAAGAGAGATTTCAATTTTAACTTCATTAACAAGTGGTATTCCAACTAGACTCTCAATGCAACTAGCTTCTAAAGCGGGAGTACCTAGGAAATTACCTCCCGAAAGAGTATCAAGAACATACATATTCCAACTAGATAAGCCAACATAAAAGTTCCTAAGAAGCATATGATGAGCATTACTAATTCTGTACCAAGCATCTTTAAAACTTTCTCCACCTTGTTGCTTAAAAGAACGAACTTCAACTTCAGGATTACTCATTTTAGTAGTAGTAAAGTAAACTAGGCAAATAAAGTAAAGACAAGTAACTAATTTTTTGTGTTTTGATATAGAGCTAGTAAATAAGACAGAAAGTAAAGTGACTAATTTTTTTATGTTTTTAATATGAAGCAAAGAAGACGGTAAATAAAATAAAGTAAAGCAAGACAAAAACAAAGTAAAGAGATTGGAAGTGGAGACTTCGCAGCTGTCTTGATCTCCCGGCAACGCCAGCAATTTAGCTTGATACGCGTAGATGCACACGTCCGTTGGGAACCCCAAGTGGAAGGTATGATGCGTATAGAAGCAAGTTTCCCTCAGTTTGAAACCAAGGTTATCGAACCAGTAGGAGCCAAGAAGCACGTGAAGGTTGTTGGTGGAGGAGGTAGTGCGCGCAACACCGGTGAAACCGGCGCCAACGTGGAACCTGCACAACACAATCAAAGTACTTTGCCCCACGTAACAGTGAGGTTGTCAATCTCACCGGCTTGCTGAAAACAAAGGATTAAGCGTATCGAGTGGAAGATGGTGTTTGTTTGCAAAGAACAGTAAAGAACAGTAGAATGGATTCAGATGTAAAAGAATGGACCGGGGTCCACAGTTCACTAGAGTGTCTCTCCAATAAGATAACTAACATGGGGTGAACAAATTACAAGTGGGATTTTCGTATCGATAATTTCTTATGTTCCATGCTACATTATTGATGATATCTACATGTTTTATGCATACTTTATGTCATATTTTGTTTTCTGCTATTTTTGGTTTTAGAAATCCTAGTAAGGAAATATTCTTAGAATTGGAAATCAACGCCAGGGTCCTATTTTTGCACGAAGCTTCCGAAGACCGGAGGGGAGACGAAGGGGCCACGGGGCGCCGCCACACTAGGCGGCGCGCCTAGAGGGGGCCCGCGCGGCCCAGCGTGTGGGGCCCCGTGACTCCTCCGACTCCGCCCTTCCGCCTACTTAAAGTCTTCGTCACAAAACCCCACCGAGAGCCACGATACGGAAACCTTCGAGACGCCGCGCCGCCAATCCCATCTTGGGGATTCAGAGATCGCCTCCGCACCTGCCGGAGAGGGGAATCATCTCCGAGGACTCTTCATTGCCATGATCGCCTCCGGAGTGATGAGTGAGTAGTTCACCCCTGGACTATGGGTCCATAGCTAGATGGTCGCCTTCTCCTTATGTGCTTCATTGTTGGATCTTGTGAGCTGCCTAACATGATCAAGATCATCTATCTGTAATACTATGTGTTGTGTTTGTCGGGATCCGATGGATAGAGAATACTATGTTATGGTGATTATCAATCTATTACCTATGTGTTGTTTATGATCTTGCATGCTCTTTGTTATAAGTAGAGGCTCTGGCCAAGTTTTTGCTCTTAACTCCAAGAGGGAGTATTTATTCTCGATAGTGGGTTCATGCCTCCATTAAACTGGATGACAAAGTTCTAAGGTTGTGGATGTGTGTTGCCACTAGGGATAAAACATTGATGCTATGTCCAAGGATGTAGTTGTTGATTACATTACGCACCATACTTAATGCAATTGTCTGTTGTTTGCAACTTAATAACGGAAGGGGTTCGGATGATAACCTGAAGGTGGACTTTTTAGGCATAGATGCATGCTGGATAGCAGTCTATGTACTTTGTCGTAATGCCCTGATTAAATCTCACTATATTTATCATATCATGTATGTGCATTGTCATGCCCTCTCTATTTGTCAATTGCCCGACTGTAATTTGTTCACCCAACATGATATTTATCTTATGGGAGAGACACCTCTAGTGAACTGTGGACCCCGGTCCTATTCTTTACATCGAATACAATCTACTGCAATTGTTCTTTACTGTTTTCGTAAACAATCATCTTCCACACACATCGTTAATCCTTTGTTACAGCAGGTGAGATTGACAACCTCACTGTTTCGTTGGGGCAAAGTACTTTGGTTGTGTTGTGCAGGTTCCACGTTGGCGCCGAATCCCCGGTGTTGCGCCGCACTACGCCGCCATCAACCTTCAAAGTGCTTCTTGACTCCTACTGTCCGATTAAACCTTGGTTTCTTCGAGGGAAACTTGCTATGCGCATCACACCTTCCTCTTGGGTTCCCAACGGACGTGTCAACTACACGCATCGTGCAATTGACAAATAAAGATTCAATACATATCAACGATGATTACTATGTGATTTAATCAGGGCATTACGACAAAGTACATAGACCGCTATCCAAGATGCATCTATGCCTAAATAATCCACCTTCAGGTTATCATCCGAACCCCTTCCAGTATTAAGTTGTAAACAACAGATAATTGCATTAAGTATGGTGCGTAATGTAATCAACACAAATATCCTTAGACAAGGCATCAATGTTTTATCCCTAGTAGCAACAAGACATCCACAACCTTAGAACTTTGTCACTGTCCCAGATTAAATGGAGGCATGAACCAACTATCGAGCATAATTACCCCCTCTTGGAGTTACAAGTATCAACTTGGCCAGAGCCTCTACTAGCAACGGAGAGCATGCAAGAACATAAACAACACATATATGATAGATTGATAATCAACTTAACATAATATTCTATATTCATCGGATCCCGCCAAACACAACATGTAGCATTACAAATAGATGATCTTGATCATGTTAGGCAGCTCACAAGATCTAAACAATGATAGCACAAGCGGAGAAGACAACCATCTAGCTACTGCTATGGACCCATAGTCAAAGGATGAACTACTCACGCATCAATTCGGAGGCGGGCATGATGATGAGCCCCTCCGGTGATGATTCCCTCTCCGGCAGGGTGCCGAGGCGATCTCCTGAATCCCCCAAGATGGGATTCGCGACGGTGGCGTCTCGTAATGTTTTCCGTATCGTGGCTCTGCATGGGGTTTCGCGAAAGGCTATTTGTAGGCGGAAGGGTAGGTCGGGGCAACGCGAGGGCCCACACACTAGGCCGGCGCGCCGGGCTTGGGCCGCGCCCTGTGTGGCGGCGCTCGTGGCCCCACTTCGTTTCCCTTTCGGTCTTCTAGCTTCGTAAAAATAGGACCCCGGGCGTTGATTTCGCCCAATTCGAGAATATTTCCTTACTAGGATTTTGAAACCAAAAAAGCAGAAACAGAACTGGCACTTCGGCATCTTGTTAATAGGTTAGTGCCGGAAAATGTATAATAATGCTGTAAAGTATGTATAAAACATTCAAGTATTGTCATAAAAGTAGCATGGAACATAAAAAATTATAGATACGTTTGAGACGTATCAAGGGCATCAGGCCTCGGCCAAGCATAGTTAACCATATATATCAGACTAAGCATATCTAGCAGATCTGAATATGGAACAAGTAGTAGTGTAAGATACGAGATGACAAACACATTCATCGCGAACGGGACGGTCGCAACAGCAACGGCTTCAACATGGCTACTGTTGATTTCACCCACGGTATTGTCAAGGTCGTTGGATCTATCAATGAAGCGGCAAGACAGCGAGGAAGAACTCAAACAGATGCGAGCAGTTGCGGCGAACACTCCCTTAAAACCTTATCGTCCGTCTTCCGATGCAGGATTTTGGCGAATGAAGTTTTGGAGGCAAGCTCTAGTACTGCAGCAAAAGGAACTTGGTCGAGAGAGAGAGAGAGAGAGAGAGAGAGAGAGAGAGAGAGAGAGAGAGAGAGAGAGAGAGAGAGAGAGAGAGAGAGAGAGAGAGAGAGTATGTGAGTGAGTGAGAGAGTCAGAGAGAAGGGAGTGGAGAACTCTAGATGTGTTATGTACCTCGTCTCTTGGTATAGATCGGGAGGAGAGCCGCTGACCGAAACCACCATGTGTTGGAAGACAGGGACAAACGTAGAAGATGTACACGTACTCCCGCACGTGCCTAACTCGGTTGGTGTACCAAGCAAAAAAAAATTATACTTCCACAAAACGGGTTTCTAACTGAAACTAGATGCACGAAACCCGACGCGGTGTGCATGTGGGCGATGTATGGCGAGGCGTGCGACAATGGAGGAGGAGTGTTCGTGCACAATTTATCTTCTCACTCAATTACAAGAGCTAAAACAAAAAACCCTTATAAGTTGCTCCAACTCTCTCCAACTAGAAATGTGGGATTAAAGTTTGTCTCCCACAACTCTCACGCTGCCACCATAGGTGGGCCTTGAGATTTCAGGAATTTGAAGCTACATATGTTGCCTACTTGGGTTGCAGCTCATATAATCCAACAACCCCCACCAGATCTCAGAGGCATATTAGACAGTAAATTAGTTCCATTCACCATATAATATATCTTCACTTCAGTGAAAACTGTTAAGTTAAACGTCCACCTAGACAGGAGCTACGCTTGACTACATCTGAACAATGGCCCAGGCCTTTAATTGCCAGTCTTGTATAATAAGTTTCACCCAATGCTAACAGAGTACCGGCCTTCCATAGTCTTCCTTGGAGGCTATAAACATTTCTGCAGTAGTGTTCGTGTTTAGCTTATTAGTCATACTCATCGGCCCTTTCATGAGCTTACTAGAGATTCACCCAAATCTCACACACTGTGACTAGCAGTGTTACTCATATAGGTTTGTTCTTTAAAGATAGCCATATGGGATAGCATCTTCGCTCATAGAGAGCAGAATAGAAAATATTAAGACATAATCAACATGCCTTACAGTAGCTTTGAGAGAATTTCATCTGTAGCGGAGTAGGAGTATAAAGTTTTCTCTCAACTAGGTTGCCCCGGTTTCTTTTCCCAAGTACTATATCATAGGAACTCCGGTCACATAGGTTGGGTTGCACCCTCAGCAAATCACATGGGTCTCAAACCCATCTCACTCGATGCAATGTCTATCATATTTATTGATAGTCCTTTTGTAAAAGGATGTGCCTGACTTTTAGCAGTTTTGACATAATCCAAAGCTATTACTCTAGAATTTTTCATTTCTCCAACAGGCTTCAATCTTCTCTTGACATGTTTTGAACTCTTCATGTTATTCTTAAAATTATTCATTCTGGCAATCATAGTTTGGTTGTCACAGTTTATGAGGATAGTCGGTATAGGTTTTTCAACCATTGGCGGGTCAATGAACAACTCATGAAGCCATTCTGCTTTGGTAGTTGTTGCGTCTAATGTTGTGAGTTATGTTTCCGTTGTTGACCTTGTTTGATGGTCTGTTTGCAAGATGTCCAGGAAACAACGCCACCAACAAGAGTGAATATATATCCATTCCTAGCCGACATCTCATTAGTATATGAAATTCAATTAGAATCACTATACCCTTGAAGTCTTCTTTGATACGCGGTATAATAAATTTCATAGCTCATTCTTACATTCAGAGATCAAGCACATCACTTTCTCAAGAGCATGGCAATGATCATCTCCCAGATGGGCCAAAAAATGGCTAAGTTAAGCATATAAGATATAAATGAGTGCGAGTACTGCATGTAACACTTGCAAGATATCATAAAATGGAGAATTAAACAAAACACAAAGTGTAAGACTAGTCATGAGTTCTTCATATGTAATTATTCATCACTTCACCTTTTTTAATAGCATATAAACTTCAATGTGATTTTATTTGAGTAGCTAAATGATAAAAATAAATACATATAAATGTGGTGGTATTTTATTCCAAAGCAATATTGCTAAATCAAACTTAAAAACTAAAACATAAAGATGCTCCAAGTTTTGCGAGAGTTGTATGTTGCTTGAAAAATAAACTTTAGAGGTGTGCAAACTGAGAGTGTGATTGGTGTAGTGAGGAGCCTTGGGCATCCCAAGCTTATGGTTTTCATTATTCTTGGATAGCCCCTTGTTTGTTGTTTCTCCATTCCATGTAAAAAAAAACTTAAATACAAACTTTCTCCCATTTCTTTTTCTACAGGGTGATATTAGTGGCATAAAGATAGTTTCCATGCAGCTATACAAAATCCAAATAAATTAGGATCTCAGGCTTTCCACATAGTTGATTAAGTGTAGAATATCCAAAATATTTCAAAAGACTCGAAAAAAATCAAAAATAAATTCAAATATACCATAGTTTGCATCAAAGAAAAAAATTGTCTAGAAAAACATTTGCTTAAAAACGTAATTATTTCGACCACTTAGAAGTGTCAGGAATTTTTGTCAATTTTTATGCATATATACATAGAATGAAAAGTTATAACTACAATATTGATGACTGCAAGTGCACAATTCAGTTGTAGCTACTTTCGAATTAAGAATATCGAACCACGAGGACCTACTAGTTAAGATCTTTATGTCCCTTGTTACTATCTATCAAGGATCACTTATAAGTCGTTCTTTAATCTCGAATAAAGGTGTTTTAAAGGTTGTTGTAATTGGCTGCATAAATATCTTAACTAGTAGCTCCTCGTGGTTCGATATTCTTAATTCGGAACTAGCTACGACTGAATTGTTACTATCTATCTAGGGTCACTTATAAGTCGTTCTTTAATCTCAAATAAAGGTGTTTTAAAGGTTGTTGTAATTGGCTGTAAGAAAGTAAATAAAGCAATAAAGTAACAAGCGTATTGAGAAATAAAGTGAAACTCAATAAGAGAAAGTGTTCTCGAGGATTTATTGCATACACCTCTATAATTTTAATCAACATAAACTATGATTTTAATCATGTAGTGTCTGGAGAGAGCTCCATAATAAGATGCGCCGAGAAAATCATCGATCATTGCATCTCTAAATAACCACTGCGTCTAGCCTTCTGCAACCACATATTGACTATCCAATTAAGGGTTTCCTGATGGCGGCTACTAGCAAGGCCAAAAAGATCTTGATACGTTGGGACTCCAGGTGCAAAGTGTTGTATCAACAGAGTATCTTCCCCACAAGGGTGACTCGAGGGTTTATATCGAACTCTCGGGGAACTGGACAAAGAGTATTCTCTTGTCCCTTTTTCTAGCAATCATGCAAGTAAAATAAAAGTATTGTGTCCCCAACTCCACCGTGTGGTTGTCAAGCATAAGGTTTCGCATAAGTAAATAAACACAAGTAGAAATAAAACTAATAAAAGTAGACTAGATAAAATAACTAAGTAAAAACTGTAAAGAGGTTGATTGTTTTTGGTGTTTTGGTTACAAATAAGAAAAGTAAATATTTTTATTTTTGGATTAAAATAGTGCAACAAATAGAAAACAAGATAAAAGCAATATAAAGGTATTTCTTATGATAAAAAAGTGGACCGGGATTCATGGGTTCACTTCACTATTCTCTCTTTAAGTTGTGATGGACAAATAACAATTCATCAATGCAACACATCTCTCTTATGCTCTACAAGAAAGAAACTTCATCAATCTTGTATTAAGAATTAACATAGCATAGCCATAAGTACTTTAACATGAAGTTTGAATATCAAATATGCTTCCTTGAAAAAACACAATCATCACTATTGCCACGTGACGAACATAGCACATGCATTCACTTTATCCCTAGTGAGGTAGCAAAAGAAAGGCAAAGCCATAATATATCTTGAACATATTGTCACTATCCAATCACTTAAATTATGCTACTCCATCTAATACACACATCACCCCACACACGGTATTGCATAGATGTTGGATCAGAACAAATACTTAAGAACGGGGTACATGATATGCATCTATCAATACATCTTACACATAATATGATCAGATCAGATCTCATAGCACAATATCATAGAATAAGGATCCACCACATAGGTATTACAAATATGGTCATAATCATGTTAGGCAGCTCATATGGAACTAAGAACTATGAAGAACATGAGAGAAATACATCAAGCTACTACAACGAACCTGTAGTCTAGAGGTGGGCTACTCTCCCTTGATCATGTTGATGACGACGAAGATGTTGGAGAAGGTGGAGATCCCTTCCGGCGGTGATCCCGGCAGAGTTTCCTCCTCCAATATTCTTTTCAGCAGCCTATGTTTTCGTGTTTCTGTGTTTGTGCGGCGCTCTCCTCCCGTGAACTCTTCGGGGCCATATATTGATTTTTAGGTCAAAATATTTCTATGGCAAAAGAATCAGGACAATCGGACGATCAACCGCTGAAAGAGCCAGGGTAGCGCGCCCTCCCTTGCTAGGCGCGCCACCTAGTATCTTTCAGGCCTCATGCCTCTTCAGGTGTGCTTTCAGGGCCTGGGGTGCTTCTCCCTATGAAAAAATGATGCTCCAAAAATCTCAGGTCAATTTGACTCCGTATAGGTCTCTAAAAGTGAAATATGCAAACAGGGTTTCCTATTCTATAGAGTTATAAACCAAATAAAGGGGATCATTGGTAAATCCCCATAAATCAATGTAAAACATGGTATTATCATCATATATGTTGCAAATATGTGATTCAATATGATAAAGGACAAAATTCATGTATGCATTTTACATGGATCAACATCCTCAAGCTTAGCCTATGCTCGTCGTGAGCATGAAGGTGATAAAATTAACATGTACTTTGGAGTTTATAATTTATAGCTTCTAAATAATCATGCATAGTATCACAAGTTTCAATCATTAAAGAATGGCAATAAGCAATATGAACTCATCAAGTGATAACTCTTACATTCTACATAGCATGCATAATAGTAAATAGCATTTGTAAGAATCATGAATGATAAGTACTATGAATCATAAAGCATGCTTAGAAGAATCCTATAGAATTGTTGGAAGACTCATTGTCCTCTCTTTTCAGGAATATTTTTTTTACTCTTGAACACAAGAAAGTAAGCTGGAAATGTATGTGCTAAACCTCCAACAAAATAAAAAGTAGAGAGCATAAAACATGGTTTTGAGCTATGCAATTCATGTCAAGAATAATAATAATAATAATGATGGGGTACCAAGTATCTCATGTATGAAGATATCTATGGGTCATGAGTTTCACCTCTTATGAGTAAGTGTTCGCTCATTCTTGAATGCTAAGGACTACACCTCTCGTTTCACAACTTCGGGTTACCAAGACCTTTCAACATACATGTTTTAACCAAGTATCACAATGAGGTACCTTCATGCCGCATGTACAAAGGACCAAATGATATGTGTATCTCAACTATAGGTCATCCATACCGGGACAACATGAACAACAGACGTTGAGCATCCTCTCTAAGTCTCTCATTTTTTTTCTCATACTCTTTTTTCTTTCTTTTCTTTTCTCACTCTCTTTTTTCACAACTCTTTTTCACAACTCTTTTTTCACTCTTCCTATTGAGCATGCTCATTGTTGAAACATCCACCATGATTAGGCATGGCTGCGGTTAGCGCCCATTGCTCTTCTCTAACAATGCATGCCTACTTGCTTAAAATAGCAGCCATTCATTCCACAAGAGATAGCCATAAACAAAACAAAATAAATGATGATCAACGCATGGTGCAACACCCCAAAAGTGCAATGTTGAAATACTTCCTCAGTAAACATGGTTATGGTCTAGCTCATTACTCATAATCATTCAAACCAACAACATGCATATTGGTATTTTCCTACCAAACCTTACTTTTCTATGAGCTTTAAATTACACAAAAAGGAAATTTTGAAAAGGTTGGCGGCAAAACACACACGTTATACCTGGAATATCAAGTGCTATATAGGTAGGTATGATAGACATTTGATTTGAGTTGAGCTTGGAAACAAGTCTATATGTGTGTAAGAATTCAAATGTTTTGGCTAGCAAGAGGTCTAAAAGCATGAAATAGTATCCATAGGCTATTCATCCATCATCAAACAATGATACTTAAAATGAAACATCTATGTATGCTAGCAAGAATTATCACTGAATAAGGCACATAACAAATCATCACTCAATAGAGCATGTGAAACTAGAAACATAATACACAAAATAAATTTCAGCTTTTAGGCATTCCTCCTTTTATATTAGAAGCATGCAAATTATTTTACTTTGAACATTTAGATATAAAGTGTTTGGTACAGTAGCTCATGCATATTCATTATAAACACTCAATGTGATGGTGCTCTCATAAAATAAAACAAAACTAGACACAAATAAAACAAAGACACTTCAAGTTTTTGCGAAAATTCTATGTTGCTAAAAAAACAGAGTTCAGAGGTGCTCAAACCAGGAGTTTTTGAATGAGTTAAGTGGGGTTTCATGGGAATCAGCAATCTTATGATATTCATCGTACTTGAATCATCTTAGTGTGATATTCCTCCATTCCCTGTGAAAAAAATTTAACACAAACTTTTCTGCCCATTCTTTTCTATGGGATGATTTAGAGGTACAAAGAAGTCATGCTTGCTTCCATTTTACTCAAGAATAAAATTATTTTTCATGAACTGAGGATCATATAATGTTCTAATCGTTCTAGTATATCAAAAGTTTCAAGTACAAACCATCTTTATACTCAAAAGAATGCATCTAACAAAGTAAAGCAAAATCTGTCCAGATTTTTTTGCTGCGGAAAAACTGAATTTTTGGCATGACTTAGACACCTCAGAAAATTAAGCTAATTTCCCTGCAAGTAGAGGATGAAACGTTGCAGCTACTGTGATTTTCTCAAGAATTTAGGAGCTACCAAAAAACAGACAAAATCATGCACCGAAAAGTGCAGCGTGGAAATTAGTAACTCCATATTATATATGTTTGCAACTTTAAACATCCAAATGGGTAAAAACTTAATACTCTATTTAAAAACCAGAGAGTAAACTAAAATAAAAATAACATTCTACAACAATCATGCAAAATAAAAATAAAATCTAAAAACATCTCGGGTTGCCTCCTATAAAGCACTTTCTTTATAGCCATATAGTTAGGCTTACTTACTTGTTTGTAGGAGCAATGATCTTGTAGGAGTGATGCTTCTTGATTATCTCCTTCTCATTATTAGAAATAACATACCAGGGTCCATGGTATGATCATACCCATAAATATATTTAACACTTTAAAGCACATTAGCACACAACATGAAATATACAACAAGTAGTAGCGAGGTCTAATTTTCTTCCTATGCATTGGTATTTTATATATGAATGAATCACAACCAATAAGAATATACCAAAGCATATCTACATTAGATAAATGAATTTTATAATTATCATTAGTATATAGAGGGTGCTCATCATATGCTCTTCTTTCATAATAATTGCGCTTACTTGAAGGAAAATTAATAGTGTAACTATTTAAATCATGAATCTTAGAGAACTGTAGCATATAAAGAGGGTCATTAAATTTATTGAGGGATTCATGATCATGATTTCCTATTTTAAAATAATTACTAGTACCACTTCTAATCATGACATCACGGCTGCAAGAAGATTTCTCATATGCATAAGATAGTTGCAGACCATACAAGTATTTCTCAACATAAGCATATTTCTCCTCTATTGTGTAAATAGGAGATTTTAATAATAACGTGGGATTCTAATGTATGATAGCATTATCACAGACATCAAGTTTATTATCCTCACATAACATAGTATCTATTTAGATGGAGGATTATCAAGTAAAAATAGGCCATCATCTAGAGCATAACCAGTTTTAGAGTTATTATCACATGTGGGTGATGAAGGTGTAAGATCCCACTCTTCCCCAAGCTTAGATGGAACTATGGCTTTTCATTTTCTACTCCATATAATAAGCTAGTCGCTTCTTGAGTTATGTGATTTCTCTTATTATATTAGAGAACATAAATATTATCAGAAAAATCATATATGCAATGGTTTAGGATAGTAGACATTAAAATCACAATAATGACTCTCACCAATTGCTTCATAGATAACATCAAGGAAAGTCTTTAATTCAAAGGCTACCATCAAGCTAACAAATTGTTCTATTTCTTCCATCCCATGAAAATAACTCTAATTATTATGGAGGAAATTGTATGTTGTTCATGGGATCTACATTGGAAATCAAAGTGTTCACCACAGTAGAATTCACAAGACCTTTCATATTGTGCAAGCTACTCTCTAGCTGCTTTATTCAGAAGTCTTTATAAACTTTTTAGTCGTTTCTCTTCACATGATTATCTATATTTTATAAATGTCATAGCATTTTTATATGCCTCTTTCAGAGTGACATTTTTGTCTTGACTAGTAGCCATACCATGAATACTTTCCATATTTCATTTTTATGGGTTTTTCATTTTTTAAGAAAAAATACTAACAAGCAAAAACTAAAAGCAAGCAAACAAAGACTAAAAACAAGACAAATAAAATACTATGCAAAATCTAAAAGAGATAAAAGAGCTTATAGTGATGTTACCTCCCCAAGCTTTGATGAGACGCAGTTGTAAGAAAATTCCTAAAACACCAGAAAATATCACTAGATGTGGATGTTGGCAAACACTGTAATGCACTCCTTTCAATTTCCTGGCAACGGCGCTACAAAATATCTGGCAGTTGCCGTGGGAATTTCTTGGAGCTTCTCACGCAGCAACCACTATAATGTAACTCTTCTCACCTCCCCGACAACGGCGCCAGAAAATACTCTTGATGGAGGCTACTTGCAACGCCAAAAAGATCTTGATATGTTGGGACTCCAAGTGCAGAGTGTTGTATCAGCAGAGTACCTTCGTCACAAAGGTGACTCGAGGGTTTATATTGAATTCTCGGGGAACTGGACAAAGAGTATTCTTTTCTCCCTTCTTCTAGCAATCCTGCAAGTAAAATAAAAGCCTTGTGTACCTAACTCCACCGTGTGGTTTTCAAGCACAAGGTTTCACGTAAGTAAATAAACACAAGTAAAAAATTAAACTAATAAAACTAGACTAGATAAAATAACTAAGTAAAAACTGTAAAAAAGATTGATTGTTTTTGGTGTTTTGGATGCAAATAAGAAAAGTAAATATTTTCTATTTTTAGATTAAAATAATGCAGCAAATAGAAAACAAGATAAAAGTAATATAAAGGTGTTTCTTATGATAAAAAGTGGACCGGGCACTAGTAGGACAAGGCTCTTCTGTGGCGCACCATTTTGGAATTCTGTGGCGCACGGAGGGTGCGCCACAGAACACGCCACAAAAATTTGAATTTTGTGGCGCATGGACCCATGCGCCACTGAAAAGTGACATTTCTGTGGCGCACCAGGCAAGCATGCGGCAAGAAAACTTCTGGATGTAGACATCTTGACTTTGTCGTAACTTTTTACTCTTTTAGATTTTTCCGATTCTACAAATTTGCTAACCAGGTAAGCCCCAGTTAATCCGGATGAAGAACTTTCTCCCGATCATTTTGATATATTTTGCATTTTTTTTTCGAGTTCGTATGCAACCAGAAATCCAGTTTGAAGATTTCATCTCCTTTTTTTGCAAAATACATCGAAATTTATGTTTTACAATTTTCCCTACAAGTATACTACTTAGTATAAGTACAGTTCAAAGGATTTCTTTGGAAGTTTTCATATTTTCCTGTGATTTTTTAAAATCTTCTGTGGCGCATGGAGCTGGGTTGACCAATTCTGAGTATTTCTATGACGCATGGAGCTGGATGCTTCTATGGCGCATTTGGCTACATGCGGCACAAAAGTTTTTCCAATCGACCACGCCCCCCCCAGGATCGCCTTTTTAGTGTTCAAAAAATCACTGAAAATTATAAAAACTTAAAAAACAAATTCCTTTGAACTGTATTTGCGTTAAGTGGTAAACTTGTAGGGAAAATTGGAAAACATGAATTTCGATGTATTTTGTAAAAAAACCATGAAATATTAAAATGGCTTTTCTGGTTGCATATGAAGTCGAAAAAATATGCATAATATATCATAATGACCGGGAGAAAATTCTACTTCTGAATTCAACGCCAAAGGCGGTTCTTAAATTTACGGAATCGGCAAATACGAAAAGAGTAAAAAGTTACGTCAAAGTCAAGATTTTTTTCTTGCAAAATAGAAAACTTCGATTTTTTATGGCGCACCAGATGCACACCACAGAATTTTTTTCGAAATTAAAATCCCGCGACGCCCTTCTCCCTCTCTCTTTTCTCCTCATCCTCCACTTCCACTTCCCCTTCTCCTCCACTTCCCCTCCTCCCCTCCTCCACCTCTCCTTCTCATCCACCTTCGAACTCCTCCACCACCCAGCGACCTCCTCCTCCACACCCGGCGACCTCCTCCTCCTCCTCCGGTGACCCCCTCCTCCCCCACCTCCAGCGACCCCCTTTGGCCGGCCTCCTCCTCACCCTCCTCCACCCACCCACCCACCACTTACAGCCGGCCTCCTCCTCCTCCACCCACCCAACCACCTTCGGCGACCTCCGGCTAGTTCCAAAAATTTCAATTTAAGAGCCCAGATCTAGATCCGGCTGCCATTTTTAAAAAAATTCAAAAAACAAAATTCTGTTGCGCACCACCACTGCGTGTGGAACAGAAAGTTTTCTGTGGCGCATGCCTGCCTGGTGCGCCACAAAAATGTCACTTTCTGTGGCGCATGGGTCTGTGCACCACAGAATTCACATTTTTGTGTCTTGGATTGAGTGGCGCACGCTCCGTGCAACACAGAATTCTAAAACGGTGCGCCATTGATGAGCCTTTTCCTACAAGTGTATTGTCACTATCCAATCACTAAAACCATGTTACTCCATCTAATACACACATCACCCCACACACGCTCTTGCATAGATGTTGGATCAGAACAAATACTTAAGAACGTGGTACATAATATGCATCTATCAATACATCTTGCACATAATATAGTCAGATCTGATAACACAATATCATAGAATATGGATCCACCACATAGGTATTACAAATATGGCCATAATCATGTTATTCAACTCATATAGCACTAAGAACTATGAAGAACATGAGATAAATAGATCAAGCTACTGCCACAAAACCGCAGTCCAGAGGTGGACTACTCGATCTCCCTTGATCTTGGTGATGATGATGAATACGTTGGAGAAGGTGGAGGTCCCTCTGGTGGTGATCCCGACGGAGTTTCCCCATCAATTCTTCCCTGCAGCAGCCTCCATTTTTGTTTCCATGTTTGTGCGGCACTCTCCTCCCGAGAACTCTTTGGGGCCATATATATAGTGATTTTTAGGTAAAAATACGTCGGTGGGCGAAAGAATCAGGACAATCGGACAATCGACAACTGAAAGAGCTAGGGTGGTGCGCCCTCCTTGTCATCCGCCACCTAGTGTCTTTCAGCTCAGTGCCTCTCCAATTGTTCTTCTAGGGCCCAGGGTGCTTCTCCCGATGAAACAATGATGCTCCAAAAATCCCAGGTTAATTTGACTCCGTATAGGTCTCTGAAAGTGAAAAATACGCTAAACGGGGTTTTCCTGTTATGCAGAGTTATAAACCAAATAAAGGGGATCATTGGTAAATCCCCATAAATCAATGTAAAGCATGGTATTATCATCATATATGTTGTAGATATGTGGGAATTCAATATGATAAAGGAGAAAGTTCATGTATGAATTTTACATGCATCATTTCCCCATGGTTGTCGATGTGAGCTTCGTGAGTCTCCCTTTATCCCCTTCTTCCATATGATAAACCACCGCTACGGTAATGTCACTTCTCGTCGTATAATTTATCTACTTCAAAGGGTAGTTCTTTCTCTAGTCCCTAAGACAAATATTACATGGTGCACTTCATATAATATCTACAGAGAAAACTAACACACATTCATATATTAAAACCATAGATCATCTTTGATTCATCTCATAGTTATGCTAGGGTTTCTCCATCTTCCAAAGAATAAATGGAACTACTCACACATGGAAGAAATCAAGAACATCATCATAATCTTATGGATGGCATGAATGTAGAGGTATGAATTCAAATACAAATCCACAATAGCAATTAAGATCACAACTATGGTTAAATAAGAATGGAATCGGTGATGGTGATGAAGATGTACCGGTTGATGGTGAAGGGAATGATGTTATGTCCTCCAATGATCCGTGTAGCAGCCTGGATGATGTCTCCTCACAAGCTCCTCCTCCAGATCTATGCCAGAGGTAGTGTTTTGGTGTTTCTGGCGGCTGTGTATGTTGGATCTCTAATCTGTCTGTGCGAGGTGAAAATATTTGATGAGGCGGAGCTCCTGGCGCAGCGTACAGGCAGACGGTACGGGCGGGGTCCCCTCGTACCGATGCCTGCTAAATTCTCTAGAGTTCCTCCTCGCATTCTCCTTTGGCCCAGGCGCGTGGTTAAGTGCTTGTGTGACTTTTATCATCTCGAAATACCATAAAAGTGATAGTTTTTATTGATATTTCATCATTGCCTTAATATTTTGAGATCCTGCTGAAACAAGCATAAAAGTTACGCGAAAGCGCAGTGAAATACAAAAATCCTATTGCTACACAAAGGATGTCTATATGAAATAAAGGGGTAAAAACACTCAAAAAATGCACTCATCAAATACAAATCTTGGGCCCATCGGAGTTACCAATAAATATCAGCAATGTGCAGAAATCTACCGCAAATGTATTATCAACTTCATTATCCAGTAAACTAAACAAAAATTAAATTTTCTTTCTACAACAAAGACTCATATATAATAAAAATAAAAAAACGGATTGCCTCCCATGCTTTCGTTATAGCCATATAGGTAGGCTTCATACCTTTTATTTAAGAGGGTAGAGATCATGTGAGCACTTCACCTTGTTGACCACCTCTACCTTCCATGGGAAGTTACCCATGCACTTCCTATGAGGGAACTTAAACTTCACATTTCCCTCCTTTAAATCAATTATAGCACATGTTGTTCTTAGAAAAGGTCTATCAAACATTATAGGACTAGATGAATTACTTCTCATATCCATTACAATAAAATTCACAGGCGCAAAATTGATATGCACCTCAACCATAACATTATTAATTCTCCCTAAGACATGCTAGGTATAAGTATTAGCAAGTAAGAGATCAGTATCACATTTTTCCTGGCACGTATTAACAATTGATCATATAGTTATTTAGATATTGCAGAAACATTAGATCCTAAAGCTTGAATAGCATGCCAAGTAACTTTTCAAATAGTATTTTGTATCTTTGGGATACATACATCCCCAAGCTTAGGTGACATTATGACTTCTCTATTGTATCTATGTGACTAGTTTTTTTTAAGCACATGACTTTCAATATAAGAACCAAAATCTGCTTGATGTGATTATTCGAATCTAATGTAGTTAAGTTGTTCATCTACTTCTCTAACCAAATGAAGTAGGCTCATTATTTCCTTTCTCCTCTTTTTATCCGAATCTTAAAGCACAATGAACGGTGACGGAAACACCCACACCCATGCGTGGGTGTACAAAATCCACTCTCATGAGTATTAATAAAAGGATCTTTAGCATATTTTTGTAAGATAGACATAGGTACATGCAAGCTACACTTCTCAGGATCAACTAAAGGGTCAGTAATGGTATCACTAAGCATCTTAATTTCTTCTACCTATTTAGTTTCATTATCACTGTCTTGTTATGCCATAATAGTTTCTTCTAGATAACTACTAAAATTTAATTCTTGATGCCCATCAAAAGAAGTTGCACGTTGTCATAATTAGCTTAACATAGAAATTCTAATACGATCATCACTAATGGTTTCATTATCGTTTAATCTTGTCTCAAATGAATCTAACTTTCTAATAATTATTGCAGTAGAACTTTCAGTATCAGGTATAACATCCTTACTAAAGAGTTCTAAGTGATCTAGCTTCCTTTTTTCTAGCACTCTCTTAGCACAATTCTCTATCCTAGTTTAAATTTTTCTTAACATAGCCTGCATGTATTCTTCATCTAGTTTCTTTTCTATGCTTGTAGCAAAAACATTTTTAATTATAAATGTGAATTCTATAGGAGGTGCTAGCATAAAACATCCTCCAGAGGCGAATTCTATATCATTTTAACCACATGATTCTAAATCAAAGTATAAAGTTTGTATTTAACATAGCCCCACTACATGGGTTAGGATCTCTTTCATGCATACCCCGTATCCTAAACCAAGCATCTTTCAATGGTTCACCAAAGTTTTCTTTAAAGATGGAACTGTCATTTTTTCCTTTCTTAAAATAGACTTGTTTTAATTTTTTTATATCTTATCCATATTTGAAGGTAGACACTAAATTAATTTTGAGATTTTTGCTTTATGTAAAGTAAAGAAAAATGCAAAACTGAAAATAAATTTTCAAAATTAAAAGTACTTACGCTAGAAAACAATAGTAAAGAAACAAAATAAATGAGAAAAATCAAGACAAACTAACTTGATTTGAATATCTAAAGGAGAAGAAAATATTACAAAGGTGCACCTGTCCAAGCTTGGCTTGATGCATAATGGCGTAGATGACTCCGAAAACTAATACTCTAACAATGTTGTGGAAGAACAAACTTGAAGATGGGACTTGTGATGATTCTTGTTGTTTTCTCGCCAACGGGCGCCAAAAAAGGCTCTTGATGGAACCAATCTTTGTGGATACCAATTTGTTGGGACTCCGAATGCAAAGCGCTTGTTCCACACAAGGGTGACCCAATGTAGGAATTTTACTCTTCTTTCCTCTTCAAACTATTGGAGATATGCCCAAGAGGCAATAATAAAGTGGTTATTATAATATCTTTGTGTTTATGATAAATGTTTGCATACCATGCTATAATTGTATTAACCGAAACATTGATACATGTGTGTTATGTAAACAACAAGAAGTCCCTAGTAAGCCTCTTGTATAACTAGCTTGTTGATTAATAGATGATCATGGTTTCGTGATCATGAACATTGGATGTTATTAATAACAAGGTTATGCCATTAGATGAATGATATAATGGACACACACCCAGTTAAGCGTAGCATGAGATCAAGTCATTTAGTTCAACTTGCTATAAGATTTCGATACATAGTTACCTAAGTCCTTCGACCATGAGATCATGTAAATCACTTACACCGGAAGGATTCTTTGATTACATCAAACGCCATTGCGTAAATGGGTGATTATAAAGATGGGATTAAGTATTCGGAAAGTGTGAGTTGAGGCATATGGATCAAGAGTGAGATTTGTCCATCCCGATGATTGACAGATATACTCTAGGCCCTCTCGGTGGAATGTCGTCCGATTAGCTTGCAAGCATGTGACTAGGTCATAAGAGATGACATACCACCGTACGAGTAAAGAGTACTTGCGACGAGGTTGAACAAGGTATAGACCATGATCGAACCTCGGACAAGTAAAGTATCGTGTGACCAAGGGAATCGGTATCGTATGTAAATGGTTCTTTCGATCACAAAGTCATCGTTGAATATGTGGGAGCTATTATGGATCTCTAGGTCCCGCTATTAGTTATTGGAGAGAGGAGTCTCGATCATGTCCATAGTTCTCGAACCAGTAGGGTGACACACGAAGGTTTGATGTGTTTAAGTAGATATGGAATATGGAATGGAGTTCAAATGTTGTTCAGAGTCTCGGATGAGATCTAGGACATCACGAGGAGTTCTGGAATGGTCCGGAGAATAAGATACATATATAGGAAGTCACTTTCCAAGTTTGGAAATGATTCGGTGCATTTATGGAAGGCGCTAGAATGTTCTAGAACCTTCCGGAAGAAATCACCATGGAAGGTGGAGTCCTGGATGGACTCCACCAACCCTAGCCAGCCAGCCAAAGGGGAAGGTGGAGTCCATGGTGGACTCCACCACCATGGCCGGCCATAGGGAAAGGACAGGGAGGAGTCCTACTTCCCCTAGGTTTCACCATATGGTATTTTTGAGTTGGACTCTTACTCGAATCTTTGGGAAAACCTTAGGGGTTCCACCTATATAATGAGGAGGAGAGGGAGGGGGCCGGCCACCACTTGAGCCGCACCACCCAAGGGCACCCAAGGCCGGCACCCCAAGTGCCCCCTCTGCCCAAACCCTAGCCACCCCTCCTCCCGTTGCTCCCGCAGTGCTTAGGCGAAGCCCTGCTGGAGATCTCCATCACCACGCCGTCGTACTGTCGGGATTCCGAGGAGGATCTACTACATCCGCTGCCCACTAGAACAGGGAGAAGGACGTCGTCATCAACACCGAACGTGTGACCGAGTACGGAGGTGCTGCCCGTTCTGTAGCACCGTCAAGATCTTCTACGCGCTTTTGAAATCGGATCGACCACATCAACCACGAGATCTAATCTCGTTAACGCTTAGTGATCTTCAAGGGTATGTTGATCTTCACCTCATTGCTACCATCTGCTAGATTAGATCTTGGCTTGTTATTCGTTGTTGCGGTAGGAATTTTTTGTTTTCTATGCTACGAATCCCAACAGAAACAACCTACAAAATAAAGTAGTGTCGCCTTGTGTCCCCAGCTTCACCAAGTTGTTGTCAAGCACAAGGTTTTGTATTAGAATTAAAAACAAATAGTAAAGTAAATATGTAGCAAGTAAAGTAAACCAAATGCAATTTGAAAGGTAAGCTAAATGCTATGCAAGAATAAGGTGATATGGTGACGGTATATGTAAACTTTATGAAAAAACTAAATGCAAGTATGCCAAATATTTTGGGATTAATTAAGTGTTGAAATTATAAAGGTGTGTAAATTCAAGTAAAAGGTGCTTATTAATATTAAAATGGACAGGGGTTCATGAGTTCACTTTTCTACTCTCTTATAAATATGATGGAATCAAGAAGGCTCCAACAAAGGCATGTTATTGATGTAACTTCAATATATGGTTGGTAAGTATTAATATGGGCCAAACGTTCTATAGTTTAGATAACGCAACACATCCCATTAATACTCATCTAGTAAAAGAAAAGTCCACAAAATAGATTTAAGATAAATAGAATACTGCATTTGTTTCGATGACATGATGTTGAATAGATAAAATATGCTACCTCAAAAGATATAAGATCACCATTGTTGGTCACTTGGTGATAGTAACACATGCACTCATTTATCCCTAGTGAGATAACAACGCAAAGGTGAAAACTGTGGTAGGACCCAAACTTTCTAGTCATTGTCGAGTTCCATGCTACTCCAACCAATTCACATGTTTCAGTTCCCATGCCCTATAATACTAGTTGGATCAAAACTTGTACTCAAGTATGGGGTACATAATATACATATACTCATACATTAAACAAAAACTAAAATCTCAAACACAAATCTCATAAAAACAAAAGATCCACACAAAGGGGTTACATATGATGGGCACAATCATGAGGGAAGCTCATGTAAATCTAGAACAATGATAGAACCATTGATAGCTAGATCAAGCGACTGTCATAGTCTTGAGGTGGACAACTCCCACTTCATAATGGAGACGAAGGATATTTTGTTGGAGAGGTCAGATGTGAGCCAGTACTTGGTGGTGTTTCGCCCCTCCAATCTTCGCTGGTACAGCCTCCATTTTGTGTTTTCTTTCTTGGTTCGCTAGTGATTAGATTTATATGGACCTCTTATTAGAACATTGCGAAAGAAAATGATACTCGAACCATGTTGGATGATGAACACATGGCCAGGATTGGCGAACCCCGTGCAGGATCTAGCCGCTCCACACATTCAATGTTCATTTCCATCCCTTACAGTGTAAGATAATCATACGACTAAACCAAGCCTAAAGTAGCATGCACACTGTCACTTCATGCATATGTAGGAGAATAGCTCAGATCAATATTATGGTGCAATAGTTAACTTACAACCTACAAGAGATCATATCATAGCATAAACCAAGTACTAACCCGGATCACACCCTGTCACATTACATCGTGCGACAGGGTAGCAGCGGCCCAACCTCCATTTCTCTAATGCCGAGCGCCCGAGCGCCGCTGCACCTTCGGCCTTCCCCGCCTGTCCTGCATCACCTTCTCTGACCATCGCCCCATCTCCTGCCTTGAGTCAAGCCACACCTCCTGCCCTGAGTGCCACCACACCTCCTTCCCCAAGCGCCACCACCGCATCTCCAGCCCCGAGCATCGCCGCACCAACGATTGTGGATCATTGCAATCCATCCTCCAAGGGTATTTTTTTGCTGGCCTAGATGGATTTGTAGATTAGTCGACATCTGACATTTGATGCTCTGTTGTAGATTAGATGGATACTTTTAGTTAATTCCGATATTTTTACATTTTGTTTGTAGATGGAGAAGAGAACAAGGATTAACGGCTACGAGTCTCCACGGTTTAGCACTACTCCCTCCTCATGGGAAGCGGCAGCGGTGATGAAGATGGCGGTGGAGATGGCGGCGGTGTCGATGGAGAAGCCTTCGGGCACTTCCGTCCGTGGCGTGCGAGAACGGGGCCTCACATTCCCCCGGATCTTGGCCGCGATGGTGGCGGCTGCAGGTTTCGCGTCACGTGGCTTCTTCAGTAAGGGTTTTCGATACGGGGGCCTTTATATAGGCGAAAGGGCAGCCTCGGAGGGGGCCTGGGGCCACCCCACCATAGGGCGGCGCGGCCCCCTCCTGCCCGGGTGTGGTGTGGGGCCCCCAAGGGCTTCCCCTCTGGCCGGCTCTCGAGTGTTAAGATGAATTAGGAAAAATAGGAACACGGGCGTTGATTTCGTAGATTCGAGAATATTTCGTTACTAGGATTTATGAAACCAAAAACAAAACAGGAACTGGCCTTCGGCATCTTGTTAATAGGTTGAAAGTTCCGGAAAATGCACAATAATGACATATAATGTGTATAAAACATGTAGATATCATCAATAAGTGGCATGGAACATAAGAAATTATCGTTACGTCGGATATATCTTGGTACTCCAAATCTAGGAAAAATAACATCTAAAAGCATTTTTAAAGAGGTTTCACCATGGCACTCTTTGTAGGTATAGCTTCTACCCATTTAGTAACATAATCAACATCGACAAGTATATGAGTGTTACTGAAGAAGGGAAAGGACCCATAAAGTCAAATCCCCAACAATCAAATGGTTCAATAACAAGAGTATAATTCATAGGCATTTCATTACATCTGGAGATATTACCAACCCTTTGGCATTCATCACAAGATAAAATAAACTTTCTCGCATCTTTGAAGAGAGTTGGCCAATAAAAACCTGATTGTAGAACCTTTTGTGCGGTTCTATCTCCGGCGTGATGTCCTCCATAAACACTACCATGACACTTACTCAATATCTCTTGTTGTTCATATTCTGGGACACATCTTCACATAATACCATCCACTCCTTCTTTATATAAGTGTGGGTCATCCCAAAAATATTCCTCAAATCATAAAATAATTTCCTCCTTTGCTGAGCTGAAAAGGTTGGAGAGTAATGATACTTCGAAACAATAATGTTAGCATAATCGGCATACCAGGACTATCTCGCGAGCTCACCTTTATTACGGCCAATTGTTCATTTGGAAACTATCATTAACAGGAACGGGATCATAAGCAATATTTTCCAATCTAGATAAATTATCAGCAATAGGATTTTCAGCACCTTTCCTATCTACAATATATAAATCAAATTCTTGCAAAAGACGCAATAAGCCTTGGCTTAGCGTCTTTATTTTCCATAAGGTACCTAATTGCAGCATGATCAGTATGGATTGTAACTTTTGAATCAACAATACTAGGATCTAAACTTGTCACATGCAAAAACTACGGCTAACTCTTTCTGATTTGGCAACATATTTACGAACGCGTCATCTAGAGTTTTACTAGCATAATGAATAACATTCAATTTTTTATCTACTCGCTGTCCAAGGACAACACCTACAGCAAAATCACTAGCATCACACATAATTTCAAAAGGTAGATTCCAATCAGGAGGTTCAACTACAGGAGCAGTTGTTAAGGCTTTCTTTAGAGTTTCAAAAGCTTCCTTACAATCATCATCAAAAGCAAAAGGTATATCTTTTTGAAGAAGATTAGTAAGAGGCTTTGAAATTTTAGAGAAATCTTTAATAAATCTCCTATAAAAACCAACATGACCAAGAATACTACGAATACCTTTAACATCCCTAGGATAGGGCATCTTCTCAATTGCTTCAACTTTAGCTCTATCAACTTCAATACCTCTCTCGGAAATTTTATGTCCCAATACAATTCCTTCATTAACCATAAAGTGGCATTTCTCCCAATTACGACAAAGTTAGTTTCTTCACATCTCTGCAAGACTTTATCAAGGTTTCGCAAACAGTTATCAAAAGAATTCCCATAGACAGAAAAAATCATCCATGAATACCTCAACAATATCTTTTCCACAAAAGCCATGAAAAATAGCGGACATGCATCTTTGAAAAGTAGCGGGAGCATTACATAAACCAAAAGGCATACGCCCTACAACTTTCAGTTCCATAGGGACAAGTGAAAGTGGTTTCTCTGATCTTTATTCTAGCAACAGTTGTGAAAACCCAGAATATCCATCAAGAAAGCAGAAATGAGTATTTTTAGACAACCTTTCTAACATTTGATCAATAAAAGGTAAAGGGTAATGATCTTTCTTAGTAACTTTATTAACTTTTCGAAAATCAATGCACATTCTATGAACCTACAACTACTCTTTGAGGAATAAGCTCATCATTATCATTAGGTACAACAGTTATTCCTCCTTTCTTAGGAACACAATGCACGGGACTAACCCATCTACTATCAGCAATATATAATACCTGCTTCGAGAAGTTTCAATACCTCATTTCTTACCACATCCTTCATCTTGGGAATTAGACGACGTTGATGTTCAACAACAGGTTTTGCATCATCTTCTATATTGATGGCATGTTGGCAAATAGTGGGAAAATCCCCTTCAAGTCATCAAGAGTGTAGCCAATAGCGTTTCTTCAATATTTTCAATAACCTTTCTTCCTCGATATCTGAAAGCTTCAATAATAACAGGATATGTTTTCTTATCATCAATGTAAGCATACTTAAGATTATCGGGTAATGGTTTCCAAATCAACAGGATCTTCCTTTGGTGGTGTTACACCTAGATCTTCAACAGGTAAGTCATGTTTAAGAATAGGTTGACAAAGGAAAATTTCATCAAGCTCATCCCTTTCTTCCCTAAAAACTTCACTCTCACTATTCTCCAAATGTTGCTGCAAAGGATTATTAGGAGCAAGAGCAATAGATGCACATTGTTCAACTCTAAAAATCATCATTAGGCAAATCGGCTTTATAAGGAGTTTTGGCAAATTTAGAGAAGTTAAACTCATAAGATTCACCAGCAAATTTAGTAACAATTTTCTCTTTCTTGCAATCTATAATAGCTCCACAAGTATTTAGAAAAGGTCTACCAAAAATAATAGGACAAGACTTACTAGCAGCAAAACCAAGTACCAAAAAGTCAGCAGGATATTTAATCTTACCACATAGAACTTCCACATCTCGAACAATACCAATAGGAGAGATAGTTTCTCTATTAGCTAGCCGAATAACCACATCAATATCTTCAAGTTCACAAGAACCAATTTCATGCATGATTTCCGTGTAGAGCTCATAAGGAATGGCACTAATACTTGCACCAATATCGCATAAACCATAATAGCAATGATCACCAATTCGAACAGAGAGCACAGGAACACTGGCTTTCCTAGACTTATTAGGATGCGAAACAATATTAGAAGCATCTTCACAGAAAATAATATGACCATCTTCCACATTTTCGATCACAAGATCTTTAACTATTACAACGTAGGTTCAACCTTTATTTGTTCTTCAGGTTCATGAGTTTCTTTGCACTTTTATTAACTACACTAGTTATAACAGAATACTCCTTCATTTTAGCAGGAAAAGGAGTTTTTTCAATATAAGCTTCAGGAAGAACATGATCAATAGTTTTAATTTCAATACATTTACCTTTAGGTGAATCAGGTTTTATCTTTATAAGGTTCATGATACTTATCAAAATTCTTCCTAGGCAATTCAAAATGAGAGGCAAAGGCTTTATAAATATTTGCAACAACTTGAGAGTCAAGACCATATGTAGCACTTATATTACAATATTCATCAGTATCCATAAAAGTTTCAATGCATTCATAATCATAATTTATACCTGACACTCTACCTTTGTCATTCTCCCATCCTTCAGTATTTTCTTGGATTCGATCAAGAAGGTCCCATTTAAACTCTTCTTTATTGCGTGTGAATGATCCCGAACAAGTAGTATCCGGCAAGGTTTTATCTTGAAAAGATAGTCTTGCATAGAAATTATCAATGATAATATTACTAGGAAAACTCATGAATGGGGCATTTGAGCATTAAAGCCTTCCCCCACGCTTAGGCAATACTCTCTCCATCTGAGGCCAGAAATTATATATACGGTTTCGGTCTTTGTGAATTTCACTTGGAGGATATAATTTAGAATAAAATAGAGGCACAATATCCTTCCAATCAGAGAAGCACCCATCCTTATTGATTTGCTCTGTCTGTGCATTGATGTGTATGGGTGCTTCTATTCTTGTAGACAGTGTTGGGCCTCCAAGAGCAGAGGTTTGTAGAACAGCAGCAAGTTTTCCCTTAAGTGGATCACCCAAGGTTTATCGAACTCAGGGAGGAAGAGGTCAAAGATATCCCTCTCAAGCAACCCTCCAATCACGATACAAGAAGTCTCTTGTGTCCCCAACACACCTAATACACTTGTCGGATGTATAGGTGCACTAGTTGACGAAGAGATAGTGAAATACAAGTAGTATGGATGTATATGAGTGGTAATAGCAATCTGAATAAAATATGGCAGCGAGTAAACATGCAACAGAACAGTAAATAAGCAGTGTTTGCAGTATTGGAAACAAGGCCTAGGGATCATACTTTCACTAGTGGACACTCTCAACATTGATCGCATAATAAATAATAACTTCTCTCATATGTGCTACATACACTCTTTGTTGGATGACAAATACCATTCATTGTGTAGGGCTACAAGAGCTCCCTCAAGCCGGAGTTAACAAGCGCCACAACATTCGGTATTCATATTTAAGTAACCTTAGAGCATAATAGATCTTTGCAAAATAAACCAAGTACTAACATAGCATACACACTGTCACCATTACACTATGAAAGGGGAATAGATCACATCAAATACTATCATAGCGATAATCAACTCCATAACCTACAAGAGATTATGATCATAATCTACGACAAGAACTACACGATGCACACACTGTCACCATTACACCATGCAGGAGGAATAGACTACTTTAATAACATCACATGAGTAGCACATAACTAGTAGCGATACAAAGATCATCATATGGATCTCAATCATGTAAAGCAGCTCATGAGATCATTGTATTGGGTTCGAGAGAGAGAGAGAGATTAACCACATAGCTACGGTAGAGCCCTCAGCCCCCGGGGAGATACTCCCTCCTCATCATGGGAACAGCGATGGCGGGTGGAGATGGCTTCGGGGCAATTCCCATCTGACGGCGTGCGCGACAGAGACTTTCTTGTCCCAGATCTTGATTTAAAACGACGGCTACGGAAGGTTTCTCGGGTTTCGTGGCTTATTAAGTCTCGAGGTTTAGGTCAGGGACCCTTAAATAGGCGAAGAGGCGGGGTCGGAGGAGGGCTGACGAGGCGGTGACACACTAGGGCGCGGCCCGGTGCAGGCAGTGCCACCTTTGTCATCTGGTGGCCACTGTGGCCCCCTCTGCCGACTCTTGGGTGTTCTAGAGCTTAGAATTGAAAATAGGGTCTTGAGCGCACCAGTTGCCGTCCGATTCCGAGAATATTTCCTTACTAGGATTTAAGAGAAACCAAAAATGCAGAAAACAGGAACCGGCACTTCGGCATCTCGTCAATAGGTTAGTTCGGACGCATCAAAACGATATAAAGTGTGAACAAAACATGTAAGGTATTGTCATAAAACAAGCATGGGACATCGAAGAAATTATAGATACGTTGAGACGTATCAGCATCCCCAAGCTTAGTTCCTACTCGTCCTCGAGTAGGTAAACGATAACAAGAATAATTTCTGAGGTGACATGCTACCATCATAATCTTGATCAACATTATTGTAAAGCATATGAAGTGAATGGTATGATTCAAAGCAATGATCTATAGTTTGCTAACAAATAGATAACATATAGCAAAACTTTTTCATGAATAGTACTTTCAAGACAGGCATCAATAAGTCTTGCATAAGGGGTTAACTCATAAAACGATAAATTCAAAGTAAGGGCATCGAAGCAACACAAGGGAAGATATAAGTTTCAGCGATTGCTTTTCCAACTTTCAACATGCATATCTTATGGATAATTGTCGACATAGAGTAATATGATGAATGCAAATAAACAAGTATGTAGAATCAATGTACACAGTTGACACAAGTGTTTGCTTCTAAGATGGAAGGAAGTAGGTAATGACTCAACATAAAGTAAAAAGATAGGCCCTTCGCAGAGGGAGGCAGGATTAAATCATTTGCTAGAGCTTTTCAAGTTTTGAAATCATATAGAGAGCATAAAAGTAAAATTTTGAAAGGTGTTTTGTTTTTGTCAACGAATGGTAATGGGTACTCTAACTACCTTATCAACCAGACTTTCAGGAGCGGCTCCCATGAAGGGACGTTATCTCTACCCGGCCAAAGGTAGATCATCCCTCTTCTCTTTTGTTTACACATGTACTTTAGTTTTTATTTATTAGATGACACTCCCCCCAACCTTTGCTTACACAAGCCATGGCTTACACAGAATCCTCGGGTGCCTTCCAACATTCACATACCATGGAGGAGTGTCTATTTGCAAATTTAAGTTGCTTCCTGAGAATCCGAGCAAAACATGTGAAGAGAATTATTAATGCAAGTTAATTAATTGGGGCTGGGAACTCCATGCCGGCTCTTTTTGCAAAATTATTGGATAGCGGATGAGCCACTAGTCCATTGGTGAAAGTATGTCAGAAGTAAATGACAAGAAAGATAAAACACCACATGCTTCCTCATGAGCTATAAAACATTGACACAAATAAGAGATAATAGCTTTTGAATTGTTTAAAGGTAGCACTAAAGTAATTTACTTTGGAATGGCAGAAAAATACCACATAGTAGGTAGATATGGTGGACACAAATGGCATGGGATTTGGCTCAAGGTGTTTGGATGCACGAGAAGCATTTCCTCTCGGTACAAGGTTTGGGCTAGCAAGGTTGTTTGAAGCAAACACAAGTATAAACCGGTACAGCAAAACTTACATAAGAACATATTGCAAGCATTATAAGACTCTGCACTGTCTTCCGTTGCTCAAACACTTTTACTAGAAAATATCTAGACCTTAGAGAGACCAATCATGCAAACCAAATTTCAACAAGCTCTACGGTAGTTATCACTACTAGATTTAACTACATGATGCAAGAGCTTAAACACGAGCACAAGAGCTCAAAAAATTTGCCAAGTATCAAATTATTCAAGACCATATGAAGCATTTTCTGATTCCACAAAATACCAACAAGTGAAGCGATCAACTTTAAGCCCTTGAACATTAAAAGCATAAATGAAGAACACTAGTGTTCATATGAAAAAGCGGAGAGCGTGTCTCTCTCCCACACAAGGATGAACTTATTCAAGAGAATGAAAATAACAAAATGAAAATAAAAGCACACGGACGCTCCAAGTAAAGTACATAAGATGTGTAGAATAAAAATATAGTTTCACTAAAAGTGACCTGATAGTTGTCGATGAAAAAAGGGATGCCTTGGGCATCCCCAAGCTTAGATACTTGAGTCTTCTTAAAATATGCAGGGATGAACCAGGGCATCCCCAAGCTTAGACCTTTCACTCTTCTTGATCATAGTATATCATCCTCTTCTATTGACCCTTGAAAACTTCCTCCACACCAAACTTCAAGCAAACTCATTAGAGGGTTAGTGCATAATAAAAATTCAATGTTCAGAGGTGACACAATCACTCTTAACACTTCTGGATATTGCACAAAACCCGAAAGTTAATGGAACAAAGAAACTCATTCAACATAGCAAAAAGCGGCAATGCGAAATAAAAGACAAATCTCTCAAAAACAGAACAGTCCGTAAAGATGAATCTGGCAGGGGCATGCCTTGCTCAAATGGAAAAACTCAAAACTAATGAAAGTTGCGTACATATCTGAGGATTACACACGTAAATTTGCAGATTTTTTGAGTTACCTACGAACTTCTGCTCAAATTCGTAATGAACTGACAAATCTGTTTCTGCGCAGTAATCCAAATCTAGCATCAACTTTACCATAGAGACTTTACTTGGCACAAAAACATGATAAGGAGAGGTTGCTACAGTGGTAAACAACTTCCAAGACTCAACAAAACAAAAATTGCTGTAGTAAAATAAAGACATGGGTTATCTCCCAAGAAGTTCTTTCTTTATAGCCATTAAGATGGGCTCAACAATTTTAATGATGCTCTCGCAAGAAATAATAGTTGAAGCAAAGAGACATCAAGAAGCAAATTCAAAACACATTTAAGCCTAACCCACTTCCTATGAAAAGGAATATTGTACACAAATAAATTCATGAAGAACAAAGTGGCAAGCATAGAAAAGCAACACAAGCGCAATTTCAAGATTCTCAACATAAAGAGGGGAACTTAATATTATTAAGATGCATATAACCATGTTTCCCTCTCTCATAATAACTTTCGATAGCATCATGAACAAACTCAACAATATAACTATCACATAAAACATTCTTGTCATGAGCCATATGCATAAAATAATTACTCTCCACATAAGCATAATCAATTTTATTAGTTGTAGTGGGAGCAAATTCAACAAAGTAGCTATCATTATTATTCTCATCAAGTGTAGAAGGCATAGTATAATCATAATAAAATTTACTCTCCATAGTAGGAGGCACCAAAAGACCACTATCATTATAATCATCATAAATAGGAGGCAAAGTATCATCAAAGAAAATTTTCTCCTCAATGCTTGGGGGACTAAAAATGTCATGCTCATCAAAACCAGCTTCCCCAAGCTTAGAATTTTCCATATCATTAACAACAATGGTGTTCAAAGCGTTCATACTAATATCATTGCTACTAGCATGCAAATAAGATTCCATAGGTTTTTAAATTTTCGCAGCAAACAATCCATGTCTTAACTCGAAATAGAATAAGAAGCTCATTGTTGCTTTCCATTATGCCTAACAAGTGTAAACAAGAAACAAAAAGATGCAATTCCAGGATCTAAAGGAAGTACTTACAACGGCTCCGGAAAATAGCTTAGTAGCCGGGATCCGGAGTGTGAGTACCTTTACTTTCCTCCCGACAACGCGCCGAGAAAATAGCTTGTTGTCCACAACTGGCGCGTGGTTGACGTGGGAGGTTTGATGGCTGTTGACGGGCTTGATGGAGTGTTTTGATTAAGTCCGACAGCAGCGCAGAAAATAGCTTGATGTCTACGGGTGCTTCTATTCTTGTGGACAGTGTTGGGCCTCCAAGAAGCGAGAGGTTTGTAGAGCAGCGACAAGTTTTCCCTTAAGTGGATCACCCAAGGTTTGTCGAACTCGGGAGGGAAGAAAGTCTGAATGTCCCCTCTCCAAGCAACCGCATGCAATCCATTCTAGAAGTCTCTTGTGTCCCCAGCAACACACCTAATACACTTGTCGGATGTATAGGTGCACTATTCGGCGAAGAAATAGTGAAATACAAGTAGTATGGATGTATATGAGTGGTAATAGCAATCTGAATAAAATATGGCAGCAAGTAAACATGCAACAAAACAGTAAATAAGCGGTGTTTGTATTTAGGAGCAAGGCCTAGGGATCATACTTTCACTAGTGGACACTCTCAACATTGATCGCATAATAAATAATAACTTCTCTCATATGTGCTACATACACTCTTTGTTGGATGACAAATACCATTCATTGTGTAGGGCTACAAAAGCTCCCTCAGCGGAGTTAACAAGCGCCACAACATTCGGTATTCATGTTTAAGTAACCTTAAAGCATAATAGATCTTTGCAAAATAAACCAGAGATACCCAACATAGCATACACACACTGTCACCATTACACCATGAAAGGGGGAATAGATCACATCAATACTATCATAGCGATAATCAAACTCCATAACCTACAAGAGATTATGATCATAATCTACGACAAAAACTACACGATGCACACACTGTTAACACACGTGCAGGAGGAATAGAGCTACTTTAATAACATCACATGAGTAGCACATAACTAGTAGCGATACAAAGCTCATCATATGGATCTCAATCATGTAAAGCAGCTCATGAGATCATTGTGTTGGAGTACGGAGAGACAACCACATGGCTGCGGTGAGGCCCTCGGCCCCGGCAGGGGAGAATTGCTCCCTCTCGTCATGGGAACGGCGATGGCGGTGAAGATGGCGGTGGAGATGGCTTCGGGGGGCAATTCCCCTCCCGGCGGCGTGCGAACGGAGACCATTCCCTTTGAATCTTGATTTCGCGACGACGGCGGCTCTGGAAGGTTCTCGGAGTTTCGTGGCTTATTCGTCTTGAGGTTTAGGTCAGGGACCCTTAAATGGCGAAGAGGCGGAGTCGGAGGGTCGGCGGGCGGTGACACTAGGGGCGCGGCCGGGCCACAGCCACGCCACCACGTCATCTGGTGGCCACTGTGGCCCCCTCTGTGACTCTTGGGTGTTAAGACTTCGGTGAAAATAGAGATCTTGGCGTTGATTTCGTCGATTCCAAGAATATTTCCTTACTAGGATTTCTGAAACCAAAAACAGCGAAAAAAACAGGAGCTGGCACTTCGGCATCTCGTCAATAGGTTAGTTACGGAAACGCATCAAACGATATAAAGTGTGACCAAAACATCTAGGTATTGTCATAAAACAAGCATGGAACATCGGAAATTATAGATACGTTGGACGTATCAGCCGCTTACCAGATAGCGACATAACAAATAATTTCTCCTAACTTCATCCATTGAAATACATGCACACTTGAATAACCCGCATAATTCATGTAAAAATCAGTAAATGGTCTCAGGATGAGCAGTTCCATCCCCTTCATAACGGTTATCCTCAACACGTTCAATAATTTTCATGTATTTTATATGGTATTACTTCCTCACATGGCGCCTCATCACTACCGTTGCAGTAGTAGTAGATTTCCCAAATAGAAATGCAGGAGGATCTCTCCATAATGACTTATAGCAGCAGAAACAAAATCAGCACGTACAGAAAAAGTTTCCTTACCAATTCCACTTACCAATAGCGCTTCACTGCAACGGCGCGAGAAAATAGTCTTGATGACCCACAGTATAGGGGGTCGTAGTACTTTCGATAAATAAGTGTGTCGAACCCAACGAGCAGAAGGTGTTGACAAGCGGTTTCGATGAAGGATTCATGTAAATGCTCATGCAAGTTTGGGGGTTTTGATATAGCGGATAAATAAAGTACAAGTAAATAAAATGCGAGAGTAACAATTGCAGTGAGTGGCCATCCTTTTTAGCAAAAAGGACAAGCCGGTTTGTTTACTTATAATGACCAAACGTTCTTGAGGACACACGGGATTTTAGTCTAGTGCTTTCGCTTCATATAGTTGATTAATCTTCATTGTTTTGATAAGTGTTGTGTGGGTGAACCTATGCTAATGCACCACCCTTCCTAGGACTAATACATACTTGTGATTATACCTCTTGCAAGCATCCGCAAATACAAGAAAGTAATTAAGATAAATCTAACCACAACCTTAAACTCTAAGATCCTGCTATCCCTCCTGCACCGATATACTAACGGGGGTTTAGGTTGTGTCACTCCGGCAACCCCACAATTAGCAAACGAATACAAGATGCACTCCCCTAGGCCCATAAAGGTGAAGTGTCATGTGGTCGACGTTCACATGACACCACTAGAAGAATAACACCACAACTTAAATATCAAACCATTAAATATTACTCAACATAGTTCACTACTAACATTTAGACTTCACCCATGTCCTCAAGAACTAAACGAACTACTCACGAGACATCATATGGAACATAATCAGAGGTGATATGATGATGAATAACAATCTGAACATAAACCTTGGTTCAATGGTTTCACTCAACAGCATCAATAACAAGTAGTAATCAACCGGGAAAGTTTCCCCTATCAAACAATTAAGATTCAACCCTAGATGTTGTGACGAGGTGCGGCGGTGGAGATGGCGGTGCAGATGGTGGAGATGATGATGATGATGATCCCAATGATGTCCAGCTCGATGATGGCGAGGCCGATTTCCACCGGAGGGAATTTCCCCCAGATTCCTGCCGTCGGAGAGCTCTTTTCTCTCTGGTGTCTCTCCGTACAGAGGCGGCTAGTGTCTATATCCCCTGTGCCTTAGGTTTCGGGATGAAGAAGTGCGAAGGAGAGGAGGCAGAGGGGGCGTGGGCCCCTCCCCACAGACGACGCGGCCAGGCCTGGGCCGCGCCGGCCTGTGGGGGCCCATGGCGGCTCCTCGGCCCTCCTTTGGCTAACCGTTTCGGAAAATAGGATGTTCGTATAATTTTCGTCAATTGTTGATCTTGAAATATGGTGTCTGACTTACTTTTCCAGCAGAATCCTGACTCCGGTGAATAATTCTCCAATAATCATGAAACATGCAAAATAGATGAAATAACATAAGTATCATCTCTAAATATGAAATATATCAATGAATAACAACAATTTATGATATAAAATAGTGATGCAAAATGGACGTATCAATTCATTTGGAATTAGGCCTCTCTCACCCAAATCCAAATCCCCCATTTCCCCCTTTTCGAGCTCATCCACCTTCCCGATCTAGCGACAAGCCGGCTCTTCCCACCCGCACGGTCGGCGAGGCTTGCGGCGGCGACGGTGGTGTGGCGGCGGCTAGCGGATGGTCGTCTTCTTCCTCGCGTCGATGACTTTGGTTGTGGTAAGCTTCTGCAAACCCTAGCCTTAGATCTAGATCTTGTGGGTACACAGGGGTCTGAATGAATCCATTGTAGGACATTCCTTCATCCCCGGTCAAGGTTGTGGAGGTTGTCCAGGTTGCATCTGACTCTACCACGGGGACGGTTGTCGCCATTGCCCTGACTCTTCCCAACGGTGTTGTGTGGCTCCTCTAATTGTAAGTCCGCTCTTACTTTTCATTGTTCATTGATTTGGTACTGCCTAAGGATGTGGATGTGGTACTTCTAGTTCATTGATGTGGTAGCTTAAGGAGGATGTGGTACTGGTAGTTCATTGATGTGGTAGTGCTTAAGGATGTGGATGTGGTAGTGGTAGTTCATTGATGCTAGTGTTTGTCATGTAGCGATCATACCATTGGGCTCCCCCTGATCTTTCTACTCCTACTGTCAATGCTAAGCAATGTCTGATTTCAAGCAAACCAGCCATGGTTTGGAAACCTAAGCTTTCAGAGTTTGTGCTCAACCGGTTGGTTCAGCTCGTCCGTAGCGGCGTCTGTTTCAACATGGGATTCAAAGAGCAGCAGATGAATAAGGTAGATGCTGATGTTCTTGCATTCGTTGGCATACATGTGACCACTCTTCAGCTCTATAGCCACATCAGAAACTAGAGAACTAAGTGGAGCGTCATACTGAAGATGAAAATAGATCGCATTCTAGACTGGAGCGAAGATGGTTGTTGCTTCTATGCTGCTGATGAAGATACGGCGGACGAGTACATTCAGGTAGTAAGCCTCATTCAGTTCCTTCATAGATCTGTATGTGAATGTCGTCCGCACTAACAGTTGTTCCTTGTGGATTATAGCGCTACCCGAGGCATCGCCCTTACGTCGGGACCCCGATCACGAACTATGCTCAAATGAAGACTTCATTGCAGATAACAAAGAACAGTATGCCGAGTACCGTAAGCTGCAGCCACTGGAGAGGAGGAGTTGTCTTAGGACCTGGCTTCGCAAGTAGTTTCCTGCTTAGTGCTTTTGTATCCTTGGTCATGATCTACTCATTTTGGGAGGTGGTCTCGTATCCCTCCACTAAAAAGGACTTGCTAGAACCTGATCCCCGGTCCGTAATAATGAACTTGTTCGAGGTTGTATATACTAACACCTCGTGTGATGAACCTGCGATGCATTATGAAGTATAGTTGCTTCGCTCGTGATGCATCGCCCACTAAGTAGTTGATGTGTATTACCAACATCTTTTGTGATGAACTTAATCTGATGTCTGTTGTAATTTAGTTATTAACAGTGCTGGGTAATCTCACTACTCTAAGGGAAGGGGTTACCACAGCTCGTCCCTATCTGCAACCAAACAGTGTGTGGGCTACACGAGCGGGAAAGAAAGTAGTCTATGCAGACACCCAAACAATGGGCATGATTTTCCACTCCGGCTCAGAAAAGGCCGTCTAGGCTACCAAATGACCCACGTTTTACCATCTCACTGGCGCAGTCTAAGAGCATCTCCACTCGTGCCCCCGTCGAGGCCCCCGGCGAGCGTTTTTTCCATCCGGACGGCGTAATTCAGCCCAGTCGCGCCCCCGGTTCCTCGTTTTCGTCCGGATTTGGCCCTTCATCCATCCTGCGAGCCCACGCCACCCCGGCCCCCCGAGCGCTCGGGGACTCCGGACGAGTGAAAAGCGGGGAAGGGCCCGATCTGTCGGTGACTCGACGCACGAACCCCACCGCCACGTCGCTCAAAATCTCCCCCACCCCTCGCCCTCGCCGCCGACACCACCCCGCCGGCTTGTTGCCCGATTCCGCCGTCCTTCCCCACCTGCCTATATTCCGCCGTCTTTGGACGACGGCCTATCTGGCTGCTCTTCCGCCTCCCGCTGCTTGCTCCTCGTCGCTCGCGGCTCGGGTTGCCTCGACCACGCCCGTCGGTGTTCGTCCATTTGCCTCACGGCCATGGACTCGGACGAAGAGGAGGAGCAGATATTCGTCGAGCTTATGCAAGAAGAGATGGCAGCAGCCGCCCAAGACGACGAGCACATGATGATCCTTGGTTGCTTGGCTAGCATGTACGCCGGACTGGCAACTGGTCGACGTGGTGGGTCGGCACGAGGTCGCCGGAAGTGCAAGCCGAGACAGCGAATGGAGGGCTACTGCATGTTGTACGCCGACTACTTCGCCGACAATACATTGCACGGTGAGAGTGTTTTCCGGCGTCGTTTCAGGATGAATTTTTGCAAATTGTGTATGCCATCCGCCACTTTGATCCCTACTTCAGATGCAAGGCGGATTGCACTGGTTTGGTTGGATTTTCGTCACTGCAGAAGTGCACAGTGGCTATGAGGATGTGGCGTATGGAGCTCCCTGATACTGCAGATGACTATCTTCGGATGGCGGAGTCCACCGCCCTTGATTGTTTCTACCGGTTCTGCAGGGCGTCATAGCAGTGTTCGGGGACTATTACTTGAGATCACCCACTGTCGAAGACACTCAGAGGATCCTTGCAACAAATGAAGCTAGAGGTTTTCCAGGGATGCTTGGAAGCATTGACTGCATGCATTGGCAATGGAAGAACTGTCTTGCGTGGCAGGGAATGTACAAGGGTCACAAAAAAGGCTGCACTGTGATACTTGAAGCAGTGGCTACCCATGATCTCTGGATTTGGCACTCTTTCTTTGGTATGCCTGGATCCAACAATGACATCAACGTCCTAAACTGCTCCCCGGTCTTTTCCAAGCTTGTTGAGGGTCATGCTCCCCCGATGGACTATGTGATCAATGGTCGGCACTACAATAAAGGATACTACCTTGCAGACGGTATCTATCCAAAGTGGGCAACATTTGTGAAGACTATCTCGAATCCTAGCACCCCCAAACTTTGCGAGTTTGTCAAGAAACAAGAAGCTTGCCGAAAAGACGTCGAGCGTGCATTTGGTGTCCTCCAGCAGAGATTTGCTGTCGTCCGGTTCCCCGCTATGACTTGGTCAAAAGATCAGATGTGGGAGGTGATAAACTGCGTGTGTGCCTACACAATATGATTATTGAAAATGAGCGAAAGCATCCGGTTCCTCTGGCTGAGCAAGAAGCACCATATGAGAGAGGGTCCTCTTGCACAGCCTAATCACCAGGTGCCTCCATCATGGGCCGCCTTCATTGCTATACGTCAGGAGATTCGAGACTCTACAATGCATCAGCTGCTGCAAGATGATCTAGTGGAGCACATATGGAGGCTCCGGCAACGCCAACGCCGACGCCAACTAGTCTGTCTAATTTGTTTGAAAAATTGTGAAATTGTGTGCTTCATTTGTTTCAGCACTTGTTAAATATTGTACTGATTATCGCCGAATTTGTTTCAGCAATTTTCGTACTCTTGGTCGCCGAATTTGTTAAATTTTATGTTAAATTTGTTTGAAATATGTCAAATGGTTGAGGTTGGGGTTTCCTGCTGGAACTTCGGCGCTCCCCACGCCAAATATTCTCCAATCCGGATGAAAAATTCGCCGGATTTGGGCGTGGGGAGCTTCAACGAATGGGGATGCTCTAACAAACGCCCCAACTATCAAGCTAGCCTTTCCCCGGGAGACAAGGCCTTGTGATGGTCGCAAACACTTTCCCCCTTTCTTGTTTTGTTTACACGTCCAAATCTTGCGAGGCAACGACGCACATGGCTTTTGTGGTGTTTGGAAAACCGGCAGCACGGACCTAGGTCCTATGGTTTGATAAAACGGGAAATGACTGCACGTAAAAAGGATGGTACGTCTACCTGTGTACGTATGTCATGCACATGTCCTTTCGTACGCAGCATACACGCACACCTCATCCTATGCATATCCCGTCTGGAGCCCGTTGACAAGAAGGCAAAGCAACAAAACGCGAGGCCCCGTCCATCGTGGATCATCATCTCAGCCCAGCATCTGCGACTCTGCAAGCTCTCTCTCGATCCCCTCAAAATAATTGAAATCTTTCGCAAGCAACGTACTCGATCGATCGATCTTTTGCAAGACTGCGCTCGAGAAACAGTGCGTGCACGTAGCTAGCAGCAGGCCAACCCAAGATGTCTTCTCTCTTTCTCGTGGACGCACGCACCGGGGAAAGGGACACGTGACGACGCGTTTGTCCGGTAGCTCTTGGAAGCACACCCCAAGCTTTGATGCGTCGAATATTTGATGTGGAAAGGCTCGGGGGTCGTTGCCTATGAACGATTCCAAAACTTACAAACCCGGCCCCACATTCTCTAGGAGTACATTTTTTTCTCTCATTTTGTTTTTGCTCTTCTGAAGCACAGTATCATTCACGCTCACATGCGAGCAGTGCCGATATCTCAATCTCATATCCTGACCTGCACAGACAGCCAGCCAGCCGCTATAGCTAATTCGGACAAGCCAACAGAAACCACTAGCTTCAATTAATACTTCGCCTGTATGCGCGCGTGGGGTGGGCACAATCGCATTCTCAGCTTGACCACTGAATTAATGGAGCTGGAATTTTGTGGCTGCCCCAACCTGACTAGTCGGCTACATCCTCATCTACTCCAAAAATGATGTTGCATTTTTGAATGAAATTCAGGCCGGGGAGTCTTGTTGCTTTCCTGCTGGACTCAATGAAAGCTGCCGTGCATGAAATCATGAGGATTCCTTAGAACAAGACAAGAGGAAGATACAACCATTTACGGCCGCCGAGGCATGCATGCCCAAAGGGAAAGAGAGACTTTGCATGTAGGTGTCGTCTCCGTGGCAATCATGGTAACCACAGAAAGGGGGAAAAAAAGATCCACAAACAAGTTATCGCTGCTTCACTCCGGAGGAGACCAATGAGGCGATCTCTCGTGGATCGATCAATGAGACAACTAGCACAAAACAAAAATCCTCTAGCCAGAAAGGAACTACAGAACCCAGCAGATGTAAAAAAGAACAACAAACAAGTTCGACCTCTAGCCAGCTGCTTTCTTTTCATGTACTGATCTGTGTGTGATGGCAGGTGAATACTCAGCCGATCTCTCCTCGATCGATCAATGGAACGAGACAAATAGCAGCAAACAAAATAAAAAAACCTTTCTGCCTAAAGCTTGCAGCATATATGTACAAGGTTTCACTGCTTTTCGATGCAGTTTCTACCATCCATTCTGCTGCCCATGGATGGAAGATATCATCAACATAGATTTAACTTCAGCTATTGGATGGGGAGGACACTTTTATGGAACATATTTCCATTCTTTAGTACTAAGAAAAGTAGCAAGCTAAGCTAATAGAAAACACATATGCCCATTCCTTGCACCTATAGATGAAGTATATTTGTAAACAACTGCTTCCACAAAAAGAATGTATATTTATCTTGTACGCACGAATCCATGTCTCGCATGCATTGAGCTGAATTAAGGAAACAGAAACACCGGCATGTTTTTTCATTAGTATGATTTCTGGAGGAGTGTCTAATGGGGAATGCAATGGTTCATTAAGAAGGTGAAAATACATAAAATGAACGAGACAACACTTAGGGTGTCTTTTTTACACGAAAAGGAGGTTGAGACCCACGGCCTCTACATCGAAAAGATGCATACAAACTTTATTTATATACTTAGAATATTTTGGTAATTATGTTAATTAATCTAGTTGTATCTGAAATAATTCCTCATTTACAAATAGCAAAACTATACTTTCAGTTGTGCAAACAATTTAAAACAAGTTGTCCTAACAAAAATATGAACATGCTATATGCTCAGTTGAAATGCACTAATCTGGAGTTCTGCACTAACCTAGTTTATATGTCTATGCAGACACCCCTGCTTCTAAGGGCACTATTTACTTTCTCACCAGTTGACACGTAGAAATACTTATTTTTCACAATCGACATTCATACTTGTGTAAAGAAGATCTGCTCTCCTTTGTATTTGTATAGATTATACTGTTTAGATTGGACGGTTATTTCTGAGCCTGGTGAGAAATAGCAACACCAATATGTCTACCAAAGTGGTAAAAGAGTTAGGGTAATTGTTGACTATTTTTTGCTCCTATAAGATGGGACACGAACGCTAGTCTAGCAAATGTGTGAGTATGATTTTTTTTTCTTCCAAATACTCCGTACTACACTATTATTACTGTTTTGTTTGACCAGACTCTATTGCTAGACCATAGACTGGCCATGGGTTACTGTTACTGGTTACTGTCTACAGATACTGAATGAGCAATAACATAGCAGACTGGGAATAGTAGTACAATAGTGACATGAACTGATTATACACACCATTAATTTGCAAGTCCCGTATATGTAGCATGAAAAGAATTTATTTGCAAGTTCGATATATAGAGCACTTTCATCTCTAGCATATACATGAATTTGAACAGTTCATTATTTCCTCCGAAAAGAAGATCAAACTGAGTGGCGTCACTACGGGAGAAACAGGCTTTGCCGTGCGAGGCTTTGGACGGCAAAGGGCCATACGCACGGCAAAGGCTTTGCCGTGCGTGCACGCACGGCATAGTTTGCACGGCAAAGTCTTCGACGGCAAAGCCGCCTTTGCCGTGCGCATGGACGGATTGCACGGCAACGCCCTTTGCCGTGCGTCGCCATCTCTGCCGTGCGCTGCGGACGCTGCCGTGCGAGGCATCTTTGCCGTGCGTCGCCATCGCTGCCGTGCGCCGTTGCTTTGCCGTGCGCCCCTTCTTTGCCGTGCGCCCTGCGTTGCCGTGCGCGCCAATGTTTGCACGGCGAGGCTTTGCCGTCCGGCCTTGCTCTGCCACGCACGGCAAAGAACCATGCAGGCACGCCCAGGAGCTCCCAGGAGCACATTGGGCGACACGTGGCTCCTTTGCCGTGCGTGTGCACACGGCAAAGAGACAAATGTCCTTTGCGTGTGCATACACACGCAAAGGGGCCTGGTTTTTTTCATTTTTTCTATTTTTCAATTATCCCTGCATTTCAAATATTGCATTTCACAAATATAGCATATATAACATATATATCAACATAAGATCACCAAACACATCAACAACACCACAAATACATCGAGCACACATAGTTCATGCATACAATCCGTTACATAGAGTCCACATCGAGCACACATAGTTCATGCATAGCAATGTCCATTATTACAATCCATAACAAGTGCGAACAATCCATTGCAACGACGACGAGTGCACGAAGACCATGCCATC